>PVIH01002765.1:0-178553 GCA_004025045.1 Sigmodon hispidus | reverse complement strand
CACTCTTGAGGGAGGGGGGACAGAACTGGATTTGGCCAGAAGTGGAGACTGATCTAAGCATTATTGGGTCCGTGAGACCATAGGACTGTCTGCTCCCTGCCCAGGGAGGGGATGGGGAGTTGCAGAGAAGAAAAATGACCAGATGTGTTGGGAGGGGGAAGAGACCTTGAATAAGGATATACAGGGATGGAAAAAAAAATTCAGAGGGAAAGCTGAACACAAGAAAATATATGTGTAGCAATCTTATTTGTATTTCCACCCTTGATAAGCCATGCTTATGATCCTTATCCTCTGTATAGTTATTGTTAACTCTTCTGCATTTTAAATTCTTTTTACTGTTTTTTTTTCTTTTTTTTTTTGATAAATACAAAATAAAGAAGGAAAAAAAAGAAAAAAAAAAAAAAAAAAAAGAGCACTGTCTGCTCTTCCAGAGGACCCAGGTTCGATTCCCAGCACCCACATGGCAGCTCACAACTGTCTGTAGTTTCAGTTCCAGGCAAACACCAAGGCAAATAATTAAATAAATAAATAAATAAAAGTGTTTTAAATTAAAAAAAAAAAGACAGATTCTATCTAATGAAAGCCTCAGTTTTTATTTCCTAGATACTCTGATACTTTACTTTGATACTTTGTATTCATATGATAGATGGAACAGAAAGATAAAGTAAGCAACAAGTGTCATTTTTATACCCTAATTACCTCTTAACATTGTTACATTGCAACTTTTTTCAAGGTGAATGTTGGTGAGGATTCACTTATTCAAGGTATAGCTGATGGTCATCACTTATTAACTTCACCTTGGTGGATTCAACACTTGTTAACATTTATTTGTAACTCCCTAACCATGGGAACAACTCTACTCTATGGCATTGTATTCTTTTGCCTGCCCAGAAATGACCTGCTCTATTCCCAGTCATTAGAGTACTTGGACATAGGTCCCCTGTGGTGACTAAGAAAACCTAATATGAAGCCAGGCATCCCATAATGGCATTGACTTTTTGTTCTGGAATTCCTGGGAGATCCTACTGTGAGTTAAGAATAGGATAATAGGCTGGACAGTGGAGGCAGAAGCAGGTGGATCTCTGTGTGTTCAAGGGCAATCTGATTTATAGAGTATGTTCTAGGACAGCCAGAGTTACATAGAACAAACCATGCCTCAGAGAACAAAACAAACAAACAAAAATAGGGTAGAGGGCTGTGAGGTATTACCAGCTGCCTTTGCTTCTATAAAGCATGCTTATCACCATGGGAAAATGATTAAATGGTCTTTTTATTAGTATATAGCAGGCAAGTGAGAAAGAACTGTCGGAAGTGTGGGTTTCCTGCCTAATGTGGGTTTCCTGGATAGTTGTAACACACACCTTTCTGTGATGTGCTTTAAAACCCCATCTTAACGCCCTTTCTGTTTGGCTCAAAGGCTCCTGTCCTTCTGCTAGCAGTAAGAATAAATTCATTTAATCCAAATTTGAATTGAGCCTAGGTCTTTGGTTTCTCCCAGTGAATTTGAATACCACAATAGGGGGCCAAGTGTAGCTTGGCTAAACTGCTACCATGACAAGCTTGATAGGAACCAGGTAAAAGGGAGGCCTGAGCCTCCATTTACAGGTGGGTACAATCTGATCTACAGTAAAAGCCATAAACTGGCACCATCCAGAAATGGGCCAATCCGCATTTCAGGAGAAAATACCTAATGTTCCAGAAGAAATACCTAAGGTTCTGACCATTATGGTTATCGTCAGGTCTCCTTTAACCCAGCACATACCTATTTCCCTTTGTTAAAGACATCCTGAGACAAATGTGAGCCAGTCAGGGTCCTGAACCCTGGAAATCCACCCCTTCACACACATCTACTATGATAAAAAACAACTACAACAACAAAACAAAACATAAAACCCACCTCATCCTGGCTGGGCACTCTCTGCTCTAACCACTGTGTAGAATCCGAATGGAAGCTTGAGTAAAGGCTCTTGACTTTCACATACTAATTTGGACTTCTTAAATTCTTGGAGGACCCAAGATCTGGGCATAATACACACCACCAGTGTTTATGATACTTATTAAGCATTTGTCAACATGTGTCAGCAATAAAACATTGAGTCACCCTAACCAAACATCCCATCTGAGCTTAAACATCCATGTCCCTTTACATGACAAAAAGCAATCTAACAGAGTAGGATTTATGATTGGCTCAGTAGACAGAGATAGAGTCCATCATTTCAGGGAAGGCAGGAGTTGGGAGCAGGTCGACAGGGAGAATGGGAAATAGCAGGAACAATTTGCTTTCTCCTGCTTGTCGTTTTCTGGTCAAACCAGGGCTCTGGCTCATGCTCTGCTTACATTCAGGGAGTGTTTTTGCTCTTCTGTTAAACCGCTTTAGAAAGCCAGGTGTGCACCTTACTAATGTTCTCCGTATTTACTTCAATTATTCTGGTAATTGAAATTGTCCCGTGTGGTATCTCAACATCTGTATGTGTTTATTGTGCTCTTTCTTTGACTCTTTCTTGTCCCATTTGTTTTTATTTATTTTATGATCATAAATGCTTTTTTGCTTTCTAATGAATAAGAGAAAAAAAGGGGTGTGGGTTTGGGTGAGTGAAGAATTAGGAAGAGTCTGGAGGAGTTGGGGATAGAAAACTGTAATAAGAACATATTGCATGAAAAAAATCTATTTTCAATTAAAAAAGAAAACACTAGCCATCATATAGTACGAAGTTCTGCCTTCATATTTTGGCTTTTATTCTATATGAACAGGGCTATTTTAGCTCATTTAGTCTTGTATTTTGCACATTTTTGCACTATGTTGGTGATCCCACTGTTTTGGCTGACTCTGTGCATATAGAAAAGTGATGTCTCCTGTTCCTAAGCACAAGAAAACTTATAAGAGCCTCACAGAGAAAGCATGTTAGATGAGCTCTGTTAAGACATAAATTGCATCAGTATGGGTTATGAATGATTCAATGTAAGGAATTAACATTATACTTTAAATATAATATTTATAAGCAAATACACACAAACCAAAGTTATGTCACTAATAACTTGATAAAAATGTGACCAGAGGTTGAAAGGAATGCAACCCAATCTTCCATATCTCTCCAGAATAATGATATCTCAGAATCTAAAATGCTCAGTTTGCAATAACTGTATAGAACTACGATTAAAAATGTGAATGTCAGCTAGGGAGATGGTACCGTAGACAAAGTTCTTGCCATGTAAGCATTAGGACCTGAACTGGCTCCTCAGCATCTGGGCATGGTGACATGCATACATAATCTCAGTACTGAAGAGGCTAAAACAGGCAGGTCTCTGGGTTTTACTAGCCGGACAGCCTAGCAAAATCAGTGAGTTCCAGACAAAAGAAATCCTGTCTCAAAACAATTAACAGAAACAAGATGGAGACAGTTATGAGAAATGACAACCCGAAATTGACCTCTGGCTTCCAAACATATGCATGTACCCCTCCCCACATACACAAATAAATATCAATTATGTCATTAATTGATTACAAGAGATTTCAGTCTCAGTGTTTTGCCTCTAGCCAAAGAATTGAATTGCTAGCAAAACACAAAAATTCAAATCCTGAAGACAGCAAGGGTTAAGTGTAAAGATCTTTTTATGAAAGCTTAAGCAGAAGATAGGTTTAGAAACAGCTTCTGTCCCTGAACGGTGACCTGGCTCACTGTGTCACCCAGGAAAGATTGAGTGGGCCACTTTTGAGCTCTCTGTTGGGTGTTTGCCTTAGAAACAGTGGAAATGGAAACAAATTTTCTAATGTTCTTTGGATCCTTCCATTTATTTTGCTATTTAACTAAGGTGCCTCGATTTTCTACAATTATCTTCTTATTAAAAATCAGAATATTTTTGGTTCCTCTCACTCAAAATATATGCACTCTAACACCAAGTCCAATAATTGTATCTGTACACATATTTGTGTAGAAAGTATAGGCATATACAAGTACAATAAAAATCTAAATAATAATGAAAAATAAGGAATTAGATAAACAAAATTTTTTACATGTGTGTATGGGATAATGTGTACACATGCAAATATGTTTCTTTAATATAGAGGTACACATCTATGTTTGTGTGAATGCACATGATGTCTACAGAGATGAACATCAGATATCTTCCTAGATTACTAATGTCTTATGTTTTGTGATATGGTATCTCACCAAACCTAGAGCTCAGTTATTTAGCTAGGCTAGCTAGCACAAAGGCTCCATCTGTGAGTCATCCATCTCCAATATCCCAGCACTGGGATTACAGCATATACTAAGAAACCTGCCATGTTAGGTGACTTCTAAGGGTCTGAAAACTCAGGTCTTCAGACCTAAGTAAGTGGCAAGCATTTTACCAACCAAGCTATTTCCCTAGCTCCCAAGTTAGATTTTTAAATGTTATGCATATGATATCATATACTGAAGTTTAAATACTTTTTTAAAATATCAGTTAAAATTTAGGGTTTTGATTCAGCGTATCTAATCGATTAGTAACCAATTGTACAGCCTTTCTACTTTAAAACCTTGTCAATTATAGTGAATAAGATGGCAATATTCAGCAGTTAGTACAGGGTAAATATGAAACAAAAAGAACTGTTACTTCTCTATCAGAATGAATATAGACTGGACCATTTAACCCTGATGTCAACCAGGCTTACTGTTAGATTCCTGTTGCTGTGAAGAAACACCATGACCATGGCAATCTTTATAAAGGAAAACATTTAAATGTGATGGCTTACAGTTTCAAAGATTTAGTGCATTATTATCAGGGTGGGAAATATAGTGGCATGCAGGCAGTCATGGTGTTGGAGAAGGAGCTGAGAGCTTTACATCTTGATCCACAGGCAAGAAGAAGTGAACTGTGTCACTGGGTGTAGCTTAAACATAGGAGACCTCAATGCCTACTCCCACCCTACTCTCACACACTGACACACAGTAACACACTTCCTCCAACAGGGCCATATCCACTCTTAACAAAGCCACACCTCCTAATAGTGCCACTCCCTATGAAGGACTTTTTTTTTTTTTTTAACTATCACACAGAGTAAATCAATGGCAGTCTAATTACATTTGACAGCTGTTTGCTCTTGAGAATTGATTTAAATTTTTCAATTATTTTATTTTATGTGTATGAATGTTTTGCCTACAGGTATGTGTTTGTGCCTGATGCTCATAGAGGTCAAAAGCAGACATCAGATGCCCTGAAACCACTTGGGTGCAAGGAACCAAATTCATGTCCTATCTAAGTACAAGTGTTTTTGTTTGTTTGTTTTGTTTTGTAATCACCGAGCCATTTGTCTAGCCTCTTTTGCATTCACTTTAAAATAAATGAGAAGAGTAGTCTAGGCATTTGAGGTACAGCTGCTATTTTAATAGAGACATATAGCAGGAATAGCTTTCTAGAGGTACTGACAGCCATAGTGAAAACATTTAAAGTATGAGTCTTTGGCATGTGATTTTTTGTCCAAAAATATGTTTTAGAAAATTTTTTATATGTGCACACTACAAACCAGAACTTTAATTGAGTTGGTGAAATAAGTAATGAGTGTCGAGTTCTAATAAACTTAGTCAGAATTTCTTTTTTGTTTTGTTTCTTGTGCTGGCTGTTTTTCTGTCAAGTTGACATAAATTACAATCATTTGAGAACCTCAATTAAGAAAATTTCTCCAGAAGACCAGGCTGTAATCAGGTAAGCCTGGAAGGTATTTATGCGTGTGTGTGTGTGTGTGTGTGTGTGTGTGTGTGTGTGTGTGTGTGTGTGTGTGTGTGTGTGGTGGGGGGGAATTCAGTTCATTGTTGGCAGTATCATCCCTGGACAGATGGTCCTTGGTTCTATGAGAAAGAAGACTAAGTAACTGATTTGATGTGGAGCAAGCCAGTTAGCAGCATCTTTCCATGGTCTCTGCATCAGCTACTGTTTCCAGGTTCATGCCCTGACTGCTCTTCAGGAAAGATTACTCAGGACCTGTAAGCTAAGATAAACACTTAGCAGCTTTGGCCACATGTCTTGTCACAGCAATAGAAACCCTAACTAAGACAGGGCTATTAATCTTCTTGTAAACATAAAGACATGACAATATCCTTTTAATAAATACTACCTAGTCAGCCTATAAGATTCTTACACAAAGGTAGCCTCATTAAATGGCTATGTCCATAACTAAATGATTGCCTTCATAGACTGTATTTTTGCTGAGTCATTACTGGGTATCCATATGAATATTCCAGGTCTTGTGGTAAACAGTTTGCAGTCCACCCTTAGAACAACCTCAGGACATGGCACTGGTGCCGCTCATTTTACTATATGCCAATCACACAGGAATTAAGCAGACAATACTAGGATGTGAGTTCAAGTGCCCTGAAGTCAGAGTCTCCACATGTGTCTCCACACATGCAACTGCTAGGCTAACCTTACATACAGTGGGTTCTTTCTCTAGTAAACAAATACAAAGATGGATGCACTTAGAGGATTTGCTCATAAACTTGAGTTTAATGTCATTTTCTTGAAAACAAACAAACTACTACTATTTCATGTGGCTATTACATTGTGTGGCAGCTATGACCAACTGATTCCTTTTTACATTGTGTGTGTGTGTGTGTGTGTGTGTGTGTGTGTGTGTGTGTATGAGTGAGTATGTGTTAGAAGGATGCAAATGTCAAAGCATAGTTGTAGAAAGCAGCTCTCTCCTTTTTCCATGTCAACTTCTGTTTCTCAGGCTAGGTGGCAAATGCCATTACCAGTTGACTCTCTCATATTTTTGTTGAGGAATATTAACTATGTAAAGGTTTGCTGCTTTTGTTTACGCTGCATTTGTTTAACTATGTAAAGATATATTGCTCTTTTACTTTGCCTGAGGCACCTGATTGGTCTAATAAACTGCTGAGTGGCCAATAGCTAAGCATAGAGGGATGGGTGGGGCTGGCAGACAGAGAGAACAAGTAAGAGGAGGAGTCGAAGCTGAGGAGAGAACCAGGGAGAGAAAAAGGGTGACTTTTGGAGCCAGCCCCCCAACCAGACACAGAGGAAGCAGGAAAGTAGGACAGATGGAACAAAAGACAGGTAAAAAGTCCCGAGGTAAAATGTGGATGAAAAGAAATGCTTAAATCAAGTTATAAAAGCTAGTGAGACTAATATAAATGTAATAAGATGTTTTTGGCTCGGCCTTTCTGGACTAGCCTAGATGTTTGGACAGCAGGCTAGCAGGCTAGCAAAAATGCTCACAGTTACACAGAGACACACAGACACTTATGTTAATTTTCTGCTGATTGACCTAGGGCCCAGGCATTTAACTTTTTTTTAGCTTTAAATAATTACTTAAAGGCCTATATTAAATTTATGTTGATTGGCTTATGGCTTAGGCATATTGTTAGTTTTTGTATTCATTCCTAAGTAATAATAAGTATCTATGCCATAGTTTGGGGCTGAGTTTGAGAAACCCTTTTACAATCTTTGCTTCTTTCATGTCAATTTTAACAAAAAAAAATTGGAAATAATAGGAATCTCTAGTCTAGCATCTTCCTGTGTTACCATTTAGACAAGACGTTAAAGAGTGACTTGAAACAATGGGGCCTCAAATGGATCTTGGGGCATTTTCAAAACAACAGGCAGTTCTGTACAAGATGAAAAGAAACACAGATCCTCAGTCTTCCTCAGAGGAGAAACAAAGAAGCAGAAACTTAATATTGAGAACACTAAGAGGATGAAAGTAAAAGCAAAGAAAACCTAAGGGAAACACTTCTGAAAAAAAAGTACAGATGATAAATTGTCTTATGACACTACAAATGGAGAAAAAGTATATTATTTTACGTGGATTTGTTCATGGTGTGTATGTGCCTGTGTGCGAGCCTGAGTACGTGTGTGTGTGTGTGTGTGTGTGTGTATGTGTGTGTGAGTGTGTGTGTGAGTGTTTGTGTGTGTGTGAGTGTGTGTGAGTGTTTGTGTGTGTGAGTGTGTGTGTATGTGTCTGTGTGTGTGTGAGTGTTTGTGTGTTTGTGAGTGTGTGTGAGTGTGTGTGTGTGTGTGTGTATGTCTCTGTGTGTGTGTGTGTGTGTGTGTCTATGCTCCAGTGACTATGAGCAGGACTGGGTCCTCTCCTTCCACCATGTGGGACCTGGTCTTCACACCTGTTTTTTTCTCTCTGAATTATCTTACTGATAACAAAGATAACTGTTTTATTGTGAAGGGAGTTTTATTTTCTTACCATCGTTTTTATGGAAGAGGTCCTATCAAAATTGTGATAGACTCTTAGAAAAAGATGTTCCCGTCTAAAGTCCTTCTGGTGCCACACTCGGTTGTCATCAGCTAGTGAGTTTCATTTAAAAATGAATATAAAATTGCCTTTGATGAGTATCACAGAGTGTTGATTTTGGGAGGCTGGCAAGGAAGGACCCCTACATAGTAAAACACACCAAGTGGTGACAGTCCTGCACCAACAGCCTAGTCTTAACTTATCTTTACAGCAGTTATCCTGCCCTGGCTTACTGGATATTTTAAAATTATTATTATTATCATCTGTCTTCACTCCTCTTTTGTATGTGAGCCCAATAAAAATAGTAACTTTATGTTACTAACAGCATTTAGAAAAAAGATGGTCATATACTTGGTGATTATTTTGAAGTGACAAATGAATTATATAATTTCAATACCAACATTTAGTCATCTACTTGAACTCTATATCCACCAGGATCTCAGGTGTTATGATAAGAACACCATTTCCCCATATCTAACCAGCAATCCATTCTGAATCTTCAATGTTTGAAATTAAGAGAAGATGGGGAAAATGCCAGGGACTAGAATGATTTTTGGTTTATTGGTGAATTTCTGATGTACCATATTGAATAAAATTCATAGGCAGCTAGGGAACTGGGTAATACATTTATCCAGTTAAATGATACCTTTGTGCAGATTCAATAACTGAAATGAATTCTAACTGGATGCAAAGTCAACCTTCAAAATCAATCAATAAAATATTAGCATTTTATGAAGAAGCAGAAGAGAAAGAGCCTGCAAGACCATTCATCCAATCACTGGGTAACTTCATTTGTGTATCTGTCAGGAGGCCTGCCCAATGGTTAACCACAGCTCATATTCAAGACAGACATCCTCAAGGACTTGGTACTCTTGAAACATTTTACAAGTTGTAGTTTACAATCCTTCGAGAGAGAATCTTAGCTATGTTATATTAACTAGAGAATAACACAAGGCCATGGTACAAAGTACTGCTCTGGTTATCTTGAATGCTGTCATAAGGCTCATGGAAATTCTTCAGTTCACCTATTGTTTTTAAAGAATCCATGGCCCTGCCCTTAGGTTGACCAGATTTTAATGAATATGCTTCCCTAATAAATACATTTTTCTAAGTACATCTTTTTGGTAACTTCCATTCTCCATGTAATTCTGGACCAGGAAGTTGTATTCAAAATGTTACCATGCCTCTATATTTGGACATATAGTTTGCCTGTTTGGTGGACAGCAACCCACAGACTCACAGCCGTTTGTACTGAAACAAAGCTGCCTTTTCCCCCCTTCACTGTGAATGCCTTTTTTCTTTCTCTCATGACATAGACAAATGTTGATGTTTACTACAAGGCAGCACATTAGTTGCAAGTTAAGTTCCTAGATGCTTCAGCCAAAACTTGTTGTATTGGATCCAAGAAAAGAATGGCAGCTATATCAAAAATAAGTTGTTAAAAGGGTTTTTGCCGTTGTTGTTTTATTATTAGAAAGTTGTCTACTAAAGAATACAGGAAACTTACATACTGGGAGATAGGAAGCCTTCAGTTTTGGTTTCCTCCTAAAGGGAGTGCCTTCATCTGTCCCCAGGGCAAAGCTGTATAAATATTATACTACCAATCAAAGCACGAGAAAATAAAGCTGTTAAATACTTTAAGCCCCAGTTGCTGGAGGAACAAATTAGTTCTTGGAACCTCACTGGGTGTGAGTCTTACTGTACCATGAGTGCAGAAATGCCTCCTGGAGTTGCTTTATTCTGGTTTCTCTCTCCACCTGCCCTCCCACCACCTGCCAGTGCTCACAAATGAGAGTAACTCAATTTTTTTCATCAAGGTTTAAAGTAGTTCTTCACTTTCCCTGAGACCTTGCTTGTCCTCTAAATGTTCACTGACAACTGGGTTCGGTCTTTTAAGAGCACGCCACGGGGAAGACAAAATAATCCGCAAATAAAGCATTGCAGAACATCGCCTGCTTTTTCAGCATAAGGGAGGGTTTGCTTTCCCTTCCGGTTTTCCACTTTCCCAAGGCGTTCTTGACCAAAGTTCTCACCTAACCAGCTGATTCCAAGTACCTTCTCTTCCACCACGAAACTTAAAGCTCTGACCCGGAAGTTGACGTAAAGTCCCGAGAAGAGAATCGAAACAGAAACCGATCTTGCAACTTTTATGATCTGTGGGTGGAAGCCAGTGCTTAAAGTTCCCCGGGAGGGTGAGCAGCGCTGCAGTAGCAGAGGACGCGCGGTCCGGAGCCTTCGCCCACCTGCTGCAGCGCATTCCCTGCCCACCTGCCGGGTGCTACCAATCGATCCTGGGGTCTAAGGCCACCTGGTGCCTGCCGCTCCCTGGCTGCACAGGCGGGAACCCACTCCCACCTGTGGATCGTCCGCCTGCCCGGGAGACTCCTCTCCCATCTCCAGAGAACCAAGGATGTCGAATGTTGTTTCTGCAGAGGATAGCTTCCGCTATCTCATCTCAGTCTTCAGGACCAGGTTGCAAATGTACTTTCAGGTGGAGCCCGTGCTGGACTACCTGATCTTTCTGCCTGCGGAAACCAAAGAGCAGATTCTTAAGAAGGCCACCACCTGTGGGAACACCAGCGCTGCTCAACTGCTGCTGAGCACCTTGGAGAAGGGGGAGTGGCAGCCGGGCTGGACACAGATGTTCGTGGAGGCGCTGGAACACAGTGGCAACCACCTAGCCGCGCGCTATATCAAGCTCACCGATCTGCCCTCTCCGTCCTCTGAGACCGCCCATGATGAATGCCTTCACCTGCTGAACCTCCTTCAACCCACTCTGGTGGACAAACTCCTGGTTAATGATGTCTTGGATACTTGTGTGGAGAAGGGACTATTGACAACTGAGGACAGAAGTCGGGTAGGTGTCACTTTAGATGGAGATGAGTTGATGGGACATTTTGCAAAGCAGGGTTGCTTGTGCATTTCCCCATAGAAAGTGACCTTTGACTTATTTGGGCAGACCCGCCCCTTTTTTATGGTTCATGTTCAAAATAACCCATAGAGGGCCCATTTAACAGATGAGAAAAACCAGGTAAGGTACGTAATTCATTATTGACCTCCCAGGAAGAACTGAAGCAAATCTACCATCATTATGATTCATCAAGTCCAAGTGATGCTGAGTTTCATGATTTAGTTCACAAACTTCTTAGAATAGCCATCAGCAAACTGGGACGCATCCATTGCATCCAGCCTCTATTCATATTTAAGAACCAGAAGCCAAAGTAATTAGCTGTCTGATTTTTGTTTAATTTTAAGTATTCGTAAAGTTTTATTTATACTCTACTCCTTATTGTTTGTATACTCATTTATGCCTGATTTTTCACAGTTGGTTGGAAGTAATATGACCTATAAAGATAAAATCTTTATTATCAGGTTCCCCAAAGTCCATTATCTATGCCTTAAATAGTATACACACCTCATTAATTCTTGGTCCAAATGAAAAAAGAAAATGACATATTATTTCTCTCTTTTCTTTAACCAAGGTTTCCATATTTTCTAGAATTCAGTCAAGATCCGAGATAATTGACAAACCAAATGCGTCTAGTCCTAGTTTTTCACATTAGTGGATGACTTTTTTGTAGTATCATTTGTATGGGTCACTTTAACAGGTAACTTAGTATTAGTTGTTTGTCCAAGAGTAGAGATGCACTATGTACTGCGTAAGTCCTAGACTCTCCGCATCTGTCTTACCCAGTGTTACAAGTCAAAAGTCTTGTTTGGGGCTGGAGAAATGGCTTGGTTATTAGTAGCAAGTACTGCTATTGCAGAGGATGGAAATTCAGTTCCCAGCGCCCGCCCATGTCAGGTGTCACAGCTGTCTATAACTTTTGGAGATCCAGGGATCTCTGATGCCTATGACTTCCACTTGAATTACCCCCACATGCACATACTCCACCACCACTCTCACAGACACATACTTAAAAACAAAGTAAAAATTAAAGCGTTTATTTGAAAAACAAATAACCCATTACTAAAAGTCAGAGGCTTCATGTACACTGTGCTGTGATTTTGACTTTTTCCTCCTTTTCTTTTGATTCATTGGTTGTGTCTTCATTATAGACTCTAGGCATCACATTGATTGGCTCTAGCCTATGAAGTGACTTGGCCTTTGGTTACTAATACCGATGGTACTTTGTAGAGTAAGCAGCCCTACACCTACCCAGAGCCAAATATGCATCTTATTTGGATGTCCAGTTTCTCCAACAAGTAAATTACTTTGTGCTGTTGCCGGTCACATTTATATCATTTTGTGTATTGAGGACTGACTAGAATGCATTATAGTAGTCCAGCTGGATATGACAAATGTGTACATCACGGTGGCAGAATCTTAATTTGGAAGAAAGTATGCAGCCTCCAAGCCAGCTGGAGATGGAAGATGGCATTTCCAGCCACAGTAGCTGTTAGGAAGTCCAGAAGCAACAGAGTCCAGTCACACCACAAAGCTGTTTATGTTTGGTGGTCTGATGCCCTGAGTGCCAGAGAATCAGCACTTCTCCTTATTTACTCTAAATACGGCTGCCTATCAGCGTCACTTTTGTCTTGCCTGGGTTGAATTTCTGCCAGCTACATTTTATCCAGGCTCTTGATTCTGGCAAGCTTGGAGGCAGCTAGTAGTAATGCAGGGGATTTGACATGGAGAAGATGGGTAGTAAAAGGACTTTTGTATACTGGCAGCAGTTAAGGTAAAACTACCCAAACTTTCTCCCAGTCACACATTTCTAAGGAATCCCTGAGAGAAGGAAGAGCTATAGATTAGAGGCTGAGGAGCAGTGGGAGTCTACTGGAGTCTGTAATCATTCCTCATGCATTTGTGGTCAGCAAATGTTTACCTTACATCAAAGTGGGATGGGATAATCACAAGAATTTAAAATGGGAAGGTACAGCATGAAAGGCTGTCTATGCTTTATTGTATGTGATATTTGGTTTGCTGATCCTAAGTTTACCAAGGAAAATTAATAGCACAATAATTTCTAACCTTACATGAAAACTAATTGAGAAATATTAATGAAAAGTTTCATAAATGATCAGTTATTTTGATATAAATATTATGCTGACTTTGATTATCACACATTTCACTTCTTAACTTAGGGGTAAAGTTTCAGGGATTTAGATAAATTTCCCATATAAAGACCTACTCTTAATGTCTATGAATTAAATTGATTTGAAGGAGAAAGGGTCTTTCACCTTGTAAATACCTAGACACTAGCCAGTGGTAGTATTTTTATTATTTGATTGGTGTTTGAGTTTATTTGCAATGAAAACAACAAAAAAGAAAGAAAAATAAGAAATAAAAAATTGAATTAAAGATATATGATATTAGAAAATAGATGATTGGTGAGTATTAAATTTCCAAATTTAAATTTTAATAGTTTCAAAAAGACATCAAAAATTAAGCTTCACTTAACTAACTAATCAGGGCTTCTAAAAATTGTCTATTATTATTATTATTTTCTAGTTGACTTTCTGAATTAACCTTTGCCAAAGGCTGAGGAGCTGTCATGTAGACATTTTATATTTGATCAGTTATTTTAATTTTGTCTTCTTACACACATCTACCAACAGTGTCTGGTCTACAGATGATTTGAGAATAAGTACCTGAGAACATATTTGACCTACTGATTACATCGTTCTTTCAGAATGAATGACTTGAGTGACATCTTTGCCATGTCCCATGCTAACGGGAGAAGACAAGAGAAAAACACAGACACTGCTTGTATGATGTGTATGTTATAGTCTTGATCAGAACTCAGACTTCCTAGTTTAAGACTGTGTGCAGCATTACTGAGTTTAAAAGCTAGACTCACTAATAGATACAAGAGTCATTTTTACAAATAATCAAAATAGAATGATCCCTCGCAGTAATAAAATGCTCTTGTATCACCCACTTTCTCCAGGATGCTTAGTGACACCTTTGAGGAATCTTTCAACACAGATCACAAATAAGCTCTGATACAAAAGTAATCACTTTTCATAGCACAGTAATATCCAGATGGACAGCTGTGGAGAGAGTAAAAAAAAAAAAAAAAACAGATAATAGATGATGTAGTTTCACATTCAAAAAAGTAAAAATCGCTAAGAAAAAAATACAGCATCATGATTCTCAAATGCCTGAGCAAAAAAGTACAAAATCTCAAATACTTCAGGAAACATAAGCTTAATGGAGTAACATTTGAAGGAAAATTGATTAATAGAATAGCCATAGGATTTAAATAATAATATTAATTAAAAAAACATTAGTCACTTTTAGAAAATTCTGATTATTTCTGTCAGATACAGTTAAAGCTGTTTAAAGAATGGAAAGATAAAAATAATGGGGAAGTTGAAGTGAGATTAGTCTTGTTTATATGTGTAGCAGTTATGCTTTGGAATACCAGAAAACAAAAATCTCATAAATTTCAAAACAGACAAAGATTTTGCACTATGAGCCTATTATCCAAGTTGGTAAACACTAGGATTGTACAAGAAACTGCTTAGAAAATGCTATGGGCAGGATGGGCTGAAATAGATGAAAACATATGAAGTTCAGATAATCCCTTTTAACCACTTATTGCCAGAAAGTGAACTTAGAATTGGAGGCGATTTTTAGCTGGATTTAAAGCTCAGGAAGCCAGCTTTCATCCCAGAAACTCAGTTTCCTGGGATCAAATCTGCTACTTACTACTAGCTTTGGGACCTTGGCAAGATCTAAACATCAATGTATCTTGGATGCAGATATGCACAGTATTTCTGTAGTAGCCTGCTTCCATGCTATTGGGCTATTAGGTTCAAATCACTCAATACAGCATTAATTAATAAACTGGGGGCTGCAAGATGGCTTCAAGGGTCAAGGTGCCTGCTGCAATGCTAAGGACCTGAGTTTGATCCTTCTGGGGATCCATATGATAAGAGAAAATCCACTCCAGTAAGTTTCCTCTAACTTCCACAAGCACAATTTATGCCCCTCACCACACTCCATAAATAAATAATAATAAGTAAAAAGAAAACTAAAAATTTAATGATAAAACTATCTTTTGAGATAGATGTAAGCACTGCAGGTACTAAGTATTGCCTACCAGTAAACTCTTCGCAAAAGCAAAAGCCTTCCCATCATCCCTAGAGAAAGCCAGTACTAAATTTGCTCCAGGCACTGCTGCAAAAATTCCAATTCCATTAATATAAATTCCTCATGTAATAATGCTGTGGAATACAATGGCAGGACTACAAAAACAGATATATTTTGTAGAAAAGAGCAAGTGCAATCAAGATGGTTAGCAGAGGTTGGAAAGTTTGAGACCATATCTAAGAGTATCTCTCATCTGGAATGTTAGTTGAATTTTATAAGATTACAAAACCTTTGAAAAGTGTCAGATTTCTTTAGGCAGCTCCTGTGCATCATTCTGTTTTAAAATCCATACAGGTGGATTTAAAGCACAACCACCGTGGTGGAACCCACAATTTCTATTGTGCTTGTTTTGGAGGTGGGAAGTGAGGCTCAGGATGGGGAAGTAGAATAACTGATGTCAGGGAGAGCAAAGCTGGACTAAATGTCTTTCTAGCATGGCCTATGTTTAGCATCTTCTCCAAGTGTTTATTACTCTGTTCAGACCCAGAAAGATGTGTTTTGATCATGATGTGCAGATGATCTATCTGTCTTTAAAATGATAATGTTAGACTACTATAAAAGAGAAAGCAAGTGGTGAGTTCTCACAATATTGAATGTGTAAAAATTTGGAGAAATTTTATCATTGCAATAATAAATATTGCAAATATTAAAGAGGAAAGAAGATAAATCTGTGTCACCAGCTACTTAGTTCCAAAGTGGTAACAGTCAGAGAAGAGACCATGAAATGTTTGATTCCCTATTTATAAACTTGATGAGTTGAAAGAAAATAGCAAGTCCAAAATACATAAATGTCTTATATTCTGTTGGACAGAAATAGGTAGACCAGCCAGTCTAGCCAAAGTAGCAAGTTCCTAGTTCAATTAGCCTCTCAGACAAAAAGAAGTGAGTAAGAAAGACAGCAAAGATCATTTTCTGGCCTACACACATGCATGCACAGAGAAGCACACAAATATACCCTCATATCCATACTACACACACACACACACACACATACACATAGACACACACAGATATACATACACAGACATATACATAGACACACACAGGCATACATACACAGACATATACATAGACACACACAGGCATACATCCTTTGGTCACAGAAGCTCATGCACAGCATTTATTAATCTCTCAATTATTTAGTACTTTTTATTTAAAAATTTTTGTTTTGAGCTTTAGTTTGTGGTGGGTACTGCAGAGGAAATGTGCCATGACATGTGAATAGAGTTCAGAGGACAGTTTGTGAGAACTGGCTTTCCCCTTCCATCGTGTGGGCTCTGGGAGTGAAACTCAGCACATGAAACCTAGCAGCAAGAGCCTCTAAACCACTGAGCAACCTCATTAACCTAATTTTAAAAGCTCCCTGGATTACAAAATATTGCATATTTAGAAGAGAATTTGGCTCAATGACTTTTTTTTTCTCTGATAGACTCTGGAATAGCTACATGGAACACTGCTGTTTTCTTTAGTATTTGAATATAAGGCTTTGATTCTATGTATGCCTAACTCCTTAATTTTCCTTTGGAATAGTTCACTTTTCTTATGTTCAAACGGTATTCCGTTCCTCCTTCTTTTCTGTTGAAATAATAGATTTCCGCTGTGGGGAACACTGGAAATGAGTCTGGTGTGAGAGAGCTCCTGAGAAGGATTGTGCAGAAAGAAAACTGGTTTTCTACTTTCCTGGATGTCCTTCGCCAAACTGGAAATGATGCACTCTACCAGGAGCTAACAGGGGCTGACTGCCTGGAAAACATTGCAGGTATTTCTAATTCTATTGGGAAGATTTTAGATACTGTGTGATCAAGAATTTAATGAAGCCTCAAACTATAATATCAAACATCAGTACTTTTAGAATTGACATTGTTAAATGGGCAGAATTGATTTCATCTCCTTTACAAATGAGAAAGAAAGCCCATGTGTGGGACAGACTCAGTTCAGAGGCAGCACCACTAGGATGACCTGTTCAGCAGCAGTCCATTCTTCAAATCTTATTTTTGAAATAAGATAGATAAACTGGGAGAAAAGATATTTTTGGTTTACGAGTATTATAAAAGGCTTATTCTTACCAATAAGCCTAATTTTTACTTAATATGAATTTTAAAATATTCAGTAATGACATTCTAAAATAATATTACATTTTTACATACATAATTTGTAAATCTAATTTAAAATGCCCCATTGATTTTTTTCCTTTCATAGTATACATCCTGTCTTCAAAATATCACATGCATAAAAAGTACAAGTCCATTATTAATAAATTATCACCATTATAATTATTACATGCTTACTTCATTTTTCTCTTCTGTCTGTTATTCAGCAGTCACTCAATGAATTTGTACCAGGTACTGTTCTAAGTGATGAGGATGCGAAGTTGCAGAAGACCTGGGAAGACCCTCTTTTCTGTCCATTCTAGTAAAATGATTCCCAGTAAACAATTTAGTTGCTCATAGTCTTTTGACTGGGGTGGGGCCCCATGAGACCGCTCACTTCTGCATTAGTGTGTCTAAGGTGTTGTCACTGTGCAGGTCCTGCTTGTAAACAATTTTCTGAATGGGCTCATGCAAAGTAGCACCAATATTAGGTGGTATTGAAATACTATGGTTAGGTCAATAATGTTGCTACATTGAAATAGAAATATTTGTTGTGTTTTATTGTATTGTTTATGAAAATCTTCTACTTTTGCCCAGTAATTTGAAGTTCTAAAACATGTAAAAACATTCCACTCTATTCAGCAGAAGAGATTAATACAGCTTTCAAAATAAGACAGTAATTCCATAGTTTCTCAACCAGAAAGTTCTAATGTTTCTATTCATATTAGAAGTGTGTGTTTATCTGTATCTATATCTATCTATACTATGCTATATATATATATATATATCTGTACTGATCAATATATATTGTCTCCATAACCCATTATTACATTTAAACAGACAGAAGCAGATATATTAGAAAAGCTCAGATAAGATCAGATCATTTCTACTGTGAGCTATTAGAAAACACTAAAGAACTATAAAATGATGTGAATGAGCTACATGCATACCAGTAGAAAGAAGCTAGTGCCATCCAGATGGCTGGACAAGGTCACTTTCTATCCTTCCCCCTTAAATAAGTACTGCACAGTATCACATGTTTAAGGTGGACGTAGATTGAGACTCTAAAGGCTTGAAGCTGTTTGTTTACTTGAGAACTTTTTAAGAATTAGAGGAATTTGGCCAGGAGTGGAGACTGATCCAAGCATTATTGGGTCAGTGGGACCATAGGACTGTCTGCTCCCTGCCCAGGGAAGGGATGGGGAGTTGCAGAGAAGAAAAATGTCAAGATGTGGTGGGAGGGGGAAGGGACCTTGAATAAGGATATACAGGGATGGGAAAAAAAATTTTCAGAGGGAAAGCTGAACACATAGTAAATATATGTGTAGCAATCTTATTTGCATTACCACCCTTGATAAGCCATGCTTATGATTCTTATCCTCTTCATAGTTATTGTTAACTTTTCCTCATTTTAAATTCATGTTACTGTTTTTTTGTTAAATATAAAATAAAGAAGGAAAAAAAAAGAATTAGAGGGACTTAGTGGAAACTGGGTCCAACTAGCTTCTAAAATCAGATATGGCTACCTATTGCTATCTCAAGCCTAGCTCAAGAACCCCAGCCAGCAAATCCATTTTGTTTACCTTTGATGGATAGGTACTGTTCTCACCCTGCACCAAAAAATATTTTCTTGGCATTATAGACCATTACAAGCAGCAACTAGTCATTAGACATCAGCTGACTGTAGGGAGCCCAGCCCCGCTGAAGACATCTGAAATACGATTCTTACACCTACGGCTCAGGGAGTATCAGTGAAGAAGGAACAGAAAGATTGTAAGACTCAGAGGACCGGAAGTCTGCTGAGAGTCTGTGTCACTTAGAAATGGCGGGGAAACTGGCATGACACCTAAGCAGGACCTGCACAGTGACAACACCTTAGACACACTAATGCAGAAGTGAGCGGTCTCATGGGGCCCCACCCCAGTCAAAAGACTATGAGCAACTAATGGCTACTAAGAGGGAGATAATTTGTCACTAATTGTTATCAGACTCAAACAGACTAAGCAAGTTGGTGGATGTGTGTGTGTGTGTGTGTGTGTGTGTGTGTGTGTGTGTGTGTTTAGGTATGTATATGTGTAAGTGTAAGGAGGCCATCAACCTGAGAAGAAGTAGGGAGAAGACACAGGAGATGTTGGAAGCAGCAGATATAGAAAGGAATCAGGGGAGAAAAAGGAAGAAGTAGTCCATATTTTAATTAAAAATTTTAAAAATTAAAATAAGTCAGGAGTTTCATTCTCTCTCTCTCTCTCTCTCTCTCTCTCTCTCTCTCTCTCTCTCTCTCTCTCTGTATGTGTGTATCTGTCCATGTATCCCCCTGCATGTGCAGGTCTCTGTGTACCACAGCAGACATGTTCTGGGTATTTGTCTCCTTCTACCTTGTCTGAGTCAGGGTCTCTCTACACCACTGTGTACACAGGCTAGCTGTCCTGAGAGCGTCTGGACATTCTCCCGTCTCCACCTCCTATCTCGGTAGGAACACTGGCATTATAACCAATGGGCCCTATCACTCCCTGCTTTGTTCAGGTCCTCAGCCTTGTGTGGCAAGCTCTTTGCCCATTGAGCTCCATGGTCTCCATGGCACCTTTCCTGGGTAGATTTCTAGGAAGAACAGTAGTTCTGTTTCTCCTGCTTGGTTATAGAAAAATAGAAAAGAAAATAAAGAAGCATTAATATAAAAAAGGTCAAAACACAAGATTTTGGAAAATTTAGCTTATCAATGTGGGAGGGGGCGTTGAGGAGGGAGAGAGTGTCAGTCATATAAACAGATACATCCTGAGAGCATGAAGGTGTAGCTTTACCAACATCTGCAGAATAAATCATGAGTGTGGGTTCATGGTTCATGGGTGGGTTCACTCATGTCAGCCAGAGGTTAGATCATACTTTACAACTAAAGGAAATAGTTAGGAAGGGAAGCTTCTTGGACCTGTGGACCCGGCTAAAATCTATTCTTCAAGCAAAAGAAGGAGCCAGCATTAGGGTTATTTCTCCTCTGTGACAGCCAGTAGAGATGGCCCTGTAGTCCTAGTGAGGTGCCTGAGAGGCGGGTGAGTTATCTCACAACAATCGGAGGTGACAGCTTGGTCAAAGGGAACGACAGAGATTGACCTTCAGGGCTCTGAGGGGAGCTAAGAAGGCGAATGTCAGATACAGAAGAGATATCTATGCTTTAAGAATTTATGGATGTTTTGTCGCTAGGTTTAAGAGATGTCACCACTGCATTCATCCCTGCTTCTTCCTTTTGGAAGGAATGTTGTTTTGTGCCAGTTTCAGGACTGTATTTTGGAGTCAAAATTGTCTGCCTTCACAGTCCCAAGTAGAGGGGAATTTGCCTCAGGATCAGTCACACAGAGTCTCTCATACAATGTAGATAATATTCAGCTTCGGACTTTAGATTTCACATGATGCTGAAGGAAGCCAAGACATCAAGGGCTTTGGAGATGGAATGGATGCATTTTGCATGCAATGAAGATGTTGATGAAGGAAGCAGTGTAAAAGGTTAAGAAGGAACTTTTATACTCCTCTAATTTCATATATGAGGGCCCTAGCCTCTATCATGAGTGTATCTAAAGGGCCTGTCTTCAGACGCTGTTAACATGAAATGAGGTCCTAAAGGTGGACCCTAATCTGCAATGGTTGTGTGCTTTTTAAATGAGGAAGTGGACTGCCATCTTTCTTCTTATCATTGAGAACACAGTGAGAAGGTGGAGAATGCCAAGAAGTTGGCTCAATCGGTGTCAGCCCTGCTAGCACCATGACAGTTGATTAACTATGACAGAACTACAAAAAATAAAGTTCTTCTCTTTAAACCACCCAGGCTATGGTATGTTTCCATGGTTGAGGACCCCAGGTTTGAAATCATATGTTTATATGCCCCTGACTGTTTCTATGGACCTGTTAGATTTGCTCAGTTCCCAGACATTTTTGGACATCACCCTGTGGGCTAATGGGGTTAATAATATGACTTACCAACTAGATTATTTTGATAAGTAAATTATATATATATGGCTTTGTATTAGTATAAAGTAGATAGACTTTTACTCTTTTATTATGCATTTAATTGTATAAGTTTGTGCACCCCTGTGTTCCAGGAGGCAGAAGAAAGCAGCAGATTCCTAGAGCTACAGACAACTGTGAGCCACCTTGTGGGCACTGGATATCAAAACTGTGTCCTATGAAATAGCAACAAGTGGTCTAAATGACTGAGCCATCTCTCAAGCTCCGGACTGTCATAATTTTAAACCTTAGTAACTGTTAAATAATAAAGAACAGGTACCCCACTGCTGATGGCTATCCAAAGGAACTGGCACATAATTATTAGGACACTAGGCTTCAGGATGGTAACAGGGCCTTGAGGAAGGAGACAGTGCCGTGTCTGGAAAACAGCGTAAAGGACTTTAAAGGGAAGAAGGGTCTTCCCCATAAACCACAGAGGGGCTTCATTAAGGAGAGTAACTTGAAGAAGGAGTAAAGGGAGAGCTATGTTTCCTGAATAGGGTAATGAGCCAGGGAAGAGCAGCTTCAGGAAATCCCCTGGCTTCCCTAACTTTCAGGGCGGTCAGGAAGTTCTGCACCACGTGCTTTGTCTGCGATTGGCTACGTGGCAAGAAGAACCACCAGTCAAGTATTGTACAGGAAAGGACCATGAAATTAGGTGCTGGTGGAGAGGCCTGGTTTCTTCAGGCTGTGGGATCTGATGTCTCAGGGTGACCAGTGTGTTAAAGGGGCAGGACAGTCTTGTAATAACTAGTAGCCAGCTATAAAGATTGTCAATTTAATTTCATCTGAAGCCACAATCAATTTCTTTGGGAAATTCTCCGTGCAAGGCTGGATGGGTTTACCCATGCTCTCTAGAGTGGACTGATCTGAAAAGACACTTGAAGAACTGTATTTAGGATTTCAGACTTTTCTCACAGATTCAAGTTTCACAAGGAATGGAAACTCTTGATTTTCTTAGTTTCCCTCCCCCTTGCGTGTCCAGCCTTCTAGGACTGAACACAACAGCCGTCTACAAACCACATGCTGAGGACTCTGAACTGGGGCTATAAAGAAAAATACCCCCCACAAATTTTCATAATACATTAAATAGAATTATGAATTTGTGTTGGATTGCATTCACAAGCCCCCTCATGCAGCTGGCTCTACACATGGCCAGCATGCTGCAACTTGGATAACCCTGTGTACTGGTGGCCAAAGAGCAGGAGAGGCCAGGGAAAAGTGGAGAAAATAGAATATTTCATTCAATTAAAAAAAATCCCCAGGAATCCAGAACACATGCATTCAGTCTGACATTAAAGCAGATGTACATCTCATGAACATGGAGACAGAAACAAAATGGCAAGGAAAGCTAAAGAAAGCCACCCGATTTGCATTTCTATTAATTCAGAGTTAAATATAGTTCAAAGTCATCAAGTCAGTGAGTGACTTCCCCAAAACTCGATGGTCAGACAAAAGTCATCTCACTTGCCTTCTGATTTGATTAGTATTTAATTAGCTTGCCTTTTTTATATGAAACTTGATTGTTATATAAATACTCAACTGTAGTCATGTTAAAAGTAAAAACATGTTTTATTGCGTTATACCGAAGTAACATGTGCTAGAGCTTCTGAAATGTCAATGTTTGAAAGTATATACAGTGTATGGGAAACAGACCTCTGTTTTATTTCAGAACACCAATGTCATCTGTACACACTGTGTAGAAACCTGTGTTGCCCTATCATTTACATCTAATGCTTACTATTCAGAGTTGAAGAATTCCTCTCAGGAAGATGGGCCTGAAGCTGCTCAACCCATTCCACTCACTTGTGATGAGGAAGATGGATCTGAAGCTACTGAGGCCATTCTTTCTGTTCAAGATGAGTCAAGTCCAGAGACTTGGGATGCAGAGAATTCTTCATCAGAGTCCTCCTTTGCAGACACTTCTGTGACCACAGGTACTTGACACATGAAAGTGCCCTGTATATAAGAACTAGCCCCTTCATAACAATCAGTAGGTATACTTAATGACCAGGACCTATGACACACAAAGGAAATTTGGGCTCTGATATTAGTGAGACTCTTTATTCAAATACTATTTTAGAGAAGATTAAATTAAAACTGTTACTCTTAGGCTTAAATGTTTTGAAATGGATATACTATTACTATTATGAATATATTTTCTTTTGGTTTCACTTTCTAAGAAACATGTGGTCATTCTAATATGTTACTTGACTTTGGTGGATGCTTATCTTTTATGGTTTCCAAATTATTTTCAAATACACTAATGATGAAGAATTACAAACAATTAATGACTGAAGAAAGAATAATTAATGAGCATTTCTCATAGATGAGCCCCCAGTTGGTTATCCAATACCAAGTGGTCTACCCTAAGAGTATAGATACAAGCAACACTGAACAGGCTGTATTTATATATTTATTTGTGTGTGTGTGCACGCGTGTGCGTGTGCGTGTGCGTGTGTGTGTGTGTGTGTGTGTAAAACAAAAAGTTAACGAATAAACTGCCATTAATTTTAGAAGCAACGGGTCAGTGGGAGGGAAGAGAAGAAAATAATATAAATATATTTTAGCTTTATTTTTTAAAAAAGAGTGCAATGCAATCCAGGCAGATGAACAATAAGTGATGATTTTTAAGTATTTACTACCCTTTGAGAAATTCATGAAATTGTGTATTTACACTATTTAACTTTTAAAAGCAGCTGTGTCCTGAAAAATTTCCAAAAATTTTACAGTTTGCCATTACATCCTAGTCTAAACTAGCTTGAACTGGCTCTCCTGGTGCACTATCTCTGTTTAATGATGCAGTGAAGCTGCACTGCAGAAAATTTGGAATGCAAAGGTACACACTATGAAGCCTCCCATGTTCCCACAGTATACAGCATGGGTAACATTTGGGATGCCTCCTGCCTGTCTTTTCACATACCTATGTGCAGAATTATAATTTCTTCTGTGTTCCTTTTAGGTGTTTCTCAGGGTTATTACTGACTGAATAATAGTAACATCATTGGATACAATTAAACATGTGTTGACACCGTTTCCAAATTACTTCACCACGAACAATACCTTTAGATCCCTCTGTATTTATGTCATATTTGACTCATTAAAAGCATATATAATTGGAATTTCTGGGTCAAATGATTTATATAGTTTTTAACACATTTGATACTTAGTGTCACCTCTCACTGTGGGAATTTATACTGATTTAGATGTTCTTCCCACCTAAAGGTGTGCCTACTGTTCCCAAGACTTTTCTGTAGGAGTGGGTAGCATCATTTCCAGCCTCTTCCATTACAATAAACTGTGATATTTTACGGATGTGAATTTTTCTGATTTGTACTTTTTTTTTCAAATTTCTCCTCTAAGTATATCTTCTTTTATATTGAGGCATTTATATTTTTCTCCTGTTTATATAAACTATTTAAGTATATAAGATATCAGTCTCATGAATAATATAGGTTTTTATGGCTTGTATGCTTTTTATAACTGCATTTGTAGTATTTAGTTTTTAAACTTATAATTATTGACACATGTTCATTGTTCAAATTAATGGGATTCATTATGAAATTTCAATGTTATATGTACACTGTGTTATTCTCCCTTTCCCATCCCTAGAAATTTCCTTTCTCACGGTGTCTAATTATTTTTTTCATTTTTATGTATGGAAAAGAATTTGCATACTTGTTTTCTGTCATCATAACCATGTGCTTCGGGTTTTGTTTTAAATGCAATACTTGTGAGGTTTTCATGGTTAAATGAGCCGCTGGTAGAGGGGTCTTTTTTATATTTTATTTTTTTATTATTATTATTATGAACAAAGAAGTCACACTTTCTATTCTTGTATATCCTTATTCAAGGTCCCTTCCCCCTCCTACCACATCAGGTCATTCTCTCTTCTCCACAACTCCCCATCCCCCCCCCAGGGCAGGCAGCAGGTGGTCCCAAGGTCCCACTGTCCCAATATTGCTTAGTTCAGCCTCCACTCCTGACAAATGGAGGGGTCTTTTCAAAACACGGAGTTGGGCTTGAGATTCCACTTTGGTGGGAAGCTGCACCTGTCATAGGCACCTGCTGCAGGGGCTTCCAGCTGCACAGGCAGCAGGGAGGTTTCTAGGTATAGACTAGTGAAGCATTTAGGCCTGAATACCACAGGCTTTGTCTTCTCCATTGAGTACCTGTGCCTCCCTTCAGAATCCCTGGTTCTATAAGAAAGCCAAATCCAGATGTGAAGATTCTGTGAGTTACCAAATAGTCCTTGTGTACCACCTGACAGTGCTGCGTGTCACTAGAAACCTGACAAATCTACACTGATAAGAATTGAGCTTCCAGCTGAGGCTGTATCTGCAATAGAAGCGAGGGGCATCCCATGAGCTTGCAGTTGTCTGTCTGGCCTTAGTTCCAAAGTAGGCAATAAAGGCCAGAACTTAACATTTCTTTGCTATTCTTTAATATAAGGATTAATCCTCTTAGGTTTGGCGTGGACCCTGTGAGGAAATGTGGGTCATAATAATGGCCTTAGTGGATGGAAGGGCTACGTGGTATTTTCTTGTTGATTTGTTTTTGTTTTTTCCTTTCATAGCCTTATCTTCCTGCCCTAACTTTCATATTGACCTCTCTGCCTCTCTTCCCTTCCTTCACTTCTTTTCTTTAAGAAAAACTCGCAGACTTCCTATATGTTCCAGACCTCCTATTCAGTCTTACGCACACAGTGAGAAACAGAAGAACAGAACACACACACACACAAACACACACATACACACAACACTGCTGCCACCACCAGAAGCTTCCTGCTCTCTGATGTCAGCCACATAGTTCACCGTAGGGCTAGGTTTACAGCAAGTGCAGTTGAAAGCAAGGACAAAATATTAGAATTGTGTGTGAGAGAGAGAGTCCGTGGTGGTCCAGTAGGTGACATCTAGAACCCCATCTGCAGGACTTCCGGTGCCTGTGCCTGGGGATAAATTATTCCTTAGTTCTATGCTTCTGGGCCCTTCCAAGGCAATGGCAGCAGGCCACTTGTTAATAATGCCTTTGCTCCAGAGCTTTGCTTTAGACACAGGGGCTGATATATGGCTCAAGTTATTCCTGTTTCTGCTCATTTTCTTGCTCTTAGGAACCAAGGATTACCAACAGACTAACAAACAATAACAACTTGTGAACTGTCTGTCATTAACCCAGAGAAGTGACCTATTATTTTGTTTTTCAATTTGTGTTGTTGATTTGGCCTCTCTCGTGTGGGGCAAATGCTCTGCCACTAAGCTCTGCACCCCACCATGGAGTTATTTTGATCACAGTATTTACTGCTAAATTTAATAGAAAATGTTGCCTGTCTAATCTAATGTAATCATTCATAGAATTAAAGATTAAAATATTTTCCAAAGTGGGCCATAGTTTCTGATACATGCTTGTGTAATGATATATGCAGCTTATTGATAAAGACATTGTGTGTCTATTTTGTGTTGTGACATATGGGTTAATATTTCCAGTAGGTGCTAAAGTAACATTGAAAAAAAAAACTTGTTTTTTTAAGCTACATACTTTCTATAAATGTGTATTTTTAAAAAATGTACAGACATAAAAGATAAGTTTATAATTTTAGATCATGATATTTTTTATTATCTTTCTGAACAAGTTTTCTTTTTTTCTTTTCTGCCTTTCTTTTTCTTTTATTTTGTTTATGGTAGTTTGTTGCATTTAAATCTTATTAACTGAGTAACTTTACATGAAGATTCCTCAGGAGTTACTATTATACCTCACCAATCTGCACAGCATCTCACACTAAACCAATTTTAATGACATTAATCCTCCCTCCTAAGGATGAAAGACTAGAATTCTCTAGTGGAAAGTTCTAGAAGGTACTTTCACCTTCTCAACACATTCGGGGGTTGGTATTTCTAGTTTTCTACTCATTCACTGTTCAGAGTAGTCTGCTTCCAGCTTAGAATAGATAGCAATGAATGGAACCACACACACACACACACACACATACACACACGCACGCACGCACACACACACACACACACACACACACACACACACACACACACACACACCATGAAGCAGGGGAGAAGTCCCAGTGAGGACAACATGAGGATTTAGCAGGAGTAGGAAGAAGAAATGAGGTGTCATCAAACTGTATTGTATACATCTATGAAATTCTCACAAAAAAACATGTTTTAGACAGTGGGGTTCCTCTCCTTGAAATGCAGTTATTAATTAAAAATGAACCAAAGGGTTTTTAAAGCTTCATTTTTCCTAAGTTAACACAATAACTTTTCTCAAATAGCACAAGTGCACTGCATTTCAGAACTGTTAGAATGATTATAATGATGGATATGACACTTCTGCTTTCTGAAGCCACTGGCCATTTTAGAGCCTGAAAAATCACAGAATTTTGATGTTTTACTCCATACTTACATGGAAGATTTCAAATGGACTGAACTCATTTCATGGATTATTTTAATCTTGCTTACTTACAAAAAAAATTTGAAGAGTCATTTCTAAATATCTGCTTTGTCAAAATAGGTGTGTAGCTATTTTTTACATGGAGTTTTTTATTGTTGTATTTTAGAAAGTTGAGTACTATAGTAAAAATACAAGTATAGTAAACAAGGCTTCAAACTTTAAAAGTGCTATTGAGTTTGGAAGAAGCGATTTTACATAGCACTGAACACCACCAAGAAATCCCAAACCTTTTATCCATCTATTAGAGAGCCTTGTTTGGGGTCTAGAAGTACAAGTACCTCCGAATGGTCAGCAGAGGGCGCTTTGACATTTATAAAGAGAAAGGTTTTCTGTGTTCCAGTGTAGAAAATTAGAATGTAACTGGCATGCCATGTGTGAATACACAGTGCGCATGACCCAGAACGCATGTGTATATTTTGATTTATATATTCGTTCACGTGAAGATTTTAAAATTCCACCCCAGCTAATGAGCTCACCAACCTGCTTGTTTTCAGACTGTAATACCTTCTTTTTCATTCCCCCATATGTTCAGCTCCTTAGGTTTATCCGGTGACATTATGCTTTGGAATATATTGTGGATATATTTTGCATAGATCATGTTCTGTAGGAGGGGTTTAAAAATTGACCTTTATGAAACAGCCTCTTTCTCCCTGGCCCAATCTGTCATAGTACTTTGTTGTTGTTGATTTGTTTTGTTTTTTCCTTTTTATAGAAGAAAGTCCAATCTTAGGTTTGGACTACACTTGCTTCTGGGAGAGTGTCACAAATTTATCCTTGCACTTAAGGATCCAAATAATGGTCCATATCACTACCCTGCAGAAAATCTAGTGATGTAGGATCTCTGGAAATAAATGCCACCGCATTTGAAGCTAAAAGAAGGTCAGACCTGTAGCACTGTAGCACTTCTTCATAACTGGCTCAAGTTCAGCAGCCCATCCTTTCCATTTCCCAGATTTAGTTGTCATTGACTGCTAAGAACTTGCAGGGATCCTGAGGTCGTTTGAGGGTAGACAGTAATCTGAAGAGAGATGGTGGGAAAAGGAAGAATATGGATATGTTGATATTGGTGCTTTTAAGCACCTTATGCTCTTTTCAAACTCAGCATGTTATGTGAAAGGCTTAAAAGGGCTGTTAGCCAATCACTCTGCCTTCAAGGACAAGGCCAGAGGTATTTTATTAAAAAGAAAAGTGTGCGTTGTGTTTCTAATGTGTAGCTGACATGGGTTTATTTCCATGGCAGCTTATAACTGATAAATTTAATTGTAGCAGAGTTGTCACAAAGTGATGATTTTACATTTTAATTTATTTATTTAGACCTTGCCTTCTCTATTCTGAGATGTGAACAGGGCTAAAAGTCAGAATAGCAGGAAGAAAATGGTGAGTTAGTAAGGTCGCATTAAGGAACCAAGCACCAAGCTGTTGTTTTATTTTAAAATTATATGATCTAGATAAGAAAGTATAAATTATGTGCTCCCAAAGAAACAGTAATCCATAGAAAACCAATGTGAAGGAAAAAAAAAAACGCAAGATATAGGTATTAAAGGGTTCAGAGAAAGACAGGTAGACTGGGGTAACTGATAACATTGCAGGCTCAGGGAATATCACAAGTAAAAGAAGTTATCAGAAAGCTCACGGTGTGTCAGAACATGTGAATGAGAGGGGGTAGAGAGGATTCAACAAGAGTTAAGACCACAAAGACTGAAGAGAACTCATGTGTTCCTCTAAGTATTTTCTCCAGTTACTAATTCCATACCAAAAGCTCCCTTAAGATTAACAATTTCTCATCTGGATATTTATGAAATACCACCACAATGCATGCATGATCTTTTTCAAGAGTGGTTGTAAGGAATTACTCAGGGACATCATACTGACAGCTTCATCTTACCCACGATGAGAAGGTTTACACCCCAGAATTTGTCAATCACTTTAATCTCCCATAGGAACCTGTTGTTGGGCAGCATCCGTGCAGCTTTAAATGTATCCCCACTTGTACTTTCCTCATGGTTGATTTGGGTCACTTAGCTCCTTCAGCTGAAATTTCTGACAGGCATCTATGAATTAAAAAAAATGTCCCACTCATGGCCTTCTACCTTGCATTTCCTAGTCCTTGTGCATGTCAAGACTTCTAGTGTGGTCATCAAAATCATCAGTTGTGATTGACTCCATTTTAGAACATTCTGCCCGCATCATTTATTGGACATAAGAAACAAGCTTTTTTGGTCATTGTAAGTCACCCTCACAACCTTGTATTTTAATAACCTTCATTCTGTTCTGTGTGAAGACCCCAGGGCAAAGGGTAATGGGCAGAGACATTACAATTTAAGCCAACATCATTACACATGATTCAAATTTAATTTGAGCTGAAATATTTCAGCACAAAAAAAATTCTATAAACAGGAGCAGAGGAGCTCCACGGATGGCCATGTGGGCCTGTGGTTCTAAGAGAGATTTTTTTTTTTCCTCTTGGGGAACTCATTTCCTAGAAGCTTGGATCCAGGAGAGAATATGCAAGGTGGGTGGAGGTGGCTTCTCTCCATTCTGTGGGAACACATGTTCCCTGGCACACAGAGCGAACTATGACAGACCAAAATGTGAGTGTGTGTGTAGATCCATATACATAGAGCCGAAAATAAAAGTAATCTATTTCCTCTCAAAGATTGTTATTTCTAAAGAAAAGAAAATATAAATTAGTAGTATGAAATTAAGCACATTTAAGGGGTCTGTGCTGTCTCATGTGTGTACCAATATGGGGACATGCCTCAAGCTTTGGGGATAATGTTTGACAAGAGAATTATGAAACTGGAGGAATGGTAGGTGATGTTTAAGTACATAGCGATGTCATAAGTAAGACTACCATGGACAGTGAAATTTGATATGTTGCAGACCCTGTCCCCACCAACTACTGATAGAAGAGAATAGGTAGTATTGTTCTCCACCAAGGTACATAGAGGTCCTTTTCTCTGCCATTGTTTCCTGCTGGAATGTAAACTCACTTTTATCAAGGAGAATCCGTGACAGACCTCAGAAATGGTGAAAAGATAGAGTCTGGAAAGTGAAAGTTCATTGCATAGGAGAAAGTGTACATGGAAGGGAAGGAGGAAGCAAAGTTGTGTTTTATCAAAAGAAGCCCAGTTCCTTGAAGAAAACCTGGTATTATTTGTTCATTGGATGCTATACTAGTACATTCCAGCAGAGGGCACACGTTACATTAAAATGAATCTAAACTCACCAACCCCCTTTCCTTTTCAGTAGTTTATTGTAAATTTTCTGGTTTCTAAATGATCTTTATAGTATTTAAGGTATATAGTATGTTAAATGTTAAATCTCTTAGATTCCAATTAATATTTTTGACTATTGCCAAAATATTCAAAATCAAGAGATTTTTGCCCCCCCCCCCAGATTTGTAGCCTTCTCTTAGAGATTTGCTATCATTGTAAGCAAAGATGTTTGTTTTTATTTTATTTGTGAACTTATTACTCTTTAACTTTCTATTTTGAAAATCTATCTCTTAATTAAATATGTATAATTTTTGGTTTCAATAATTTTTATATAGATAATATTATTAATAGAAATGACTGTTGTTTTCAAATTTATTTCATAGCTAGCCTTGATAATTCCTTTAGAAAAAAATGACATATGTAAAAGTTAATTAAACACATTACACACCATGACTCCAATATCCAGTGAAGCTCTATAAGAGTTTGGATTTATTTCTCTTCAAAACTCTTTCCCTGATTTAAAAGGATAATTCTTACAATAAACTTTAAAACTATAGACACCATCTATATTTTTAAATAAAAGCAAGCCACCTGGGTGTAGTGTCTGAATTCGATCTGGGAACCTCACTGGGCTCCAAAGCACATGTTCTCATCATGGCAAAGCCTGCCTCCTCCAGCCGCTCTGTGTTATATGTCTTCTCTAAAAGGATACACACGTAACTTCAGATATAAGGAGCTACCAGATCTTTGTGTCTTGAAAAGTACAAAGACAAAAACAAGAGAATCCGGAGTAAATCAGTTGTAGCAATTCAGTGTTTGCTACATGAACTCAAAACATTGTTTCTTGTTTTGTTTTATTTTCTTCTGTGACACAACACAGTTCTTGATACTGTTTTTCTGGAGAGTGCGCTCTCTCTCTCTCTCTCTCTCTCTCTCTCTCTCTCTCTCTTTCTCTCTCTTTCTGTGTGTGTGTGTGTGTGTGTGTGTGTGTGTGTGTGTGTGTGTGCCTGTTGGAGAGATTTTTCTCTTTTAAATTCAGACAGAAAACCTACAGGAAAAGCAATTTCCATGTATTTGGAGACACAATATTTTCTTCAATACCTTTATTTCTACAAAAGAATAAATTAAAGCACACAAAAATTTGCTGCTTAGGAAACAGTATTATTTTTGTGAGGAGGTGAAGATTTGTCATTTAAAGATTAATTTTAAATGACAAAACCATGAGGTTCTCTGGCCTCTTTGTTACTGTTACACTGATCTCTTACAGAATTCTTACAGTAACTGTGCTGTGAAGACAGAAGTTTTCTTCGTAATTTGTGTGCAAAATGAGTGTGGCTGAATGAATAGAAAGTTTATGTCCATCCATGAGTCAGAGAAATATTAGCAAAGTGCAAGCATCTCTCTAACTTGTTTTTTGGAAGATTAAAATGTTTTAATTTTTATAGAAAAATTGACATAATAAGGAAAATGATTTTTTAAAGTAAATTTTATTTCACTTAGCAGCAAGGATGCAGAGTTTTAAGAGCTTCACACAAATCATCATCTATGCTTGATGCTGGTAAAAAGCACTGAGATACGAAGTGACATGGATAAGCCATTTAACTTCTCTGAATATTGGTTTCTCACCTATACAATTGAGTTGATAATGGGTGTAGCTACTGCAGATGATGATGATACGTTAAAATTTGCATCATATCTGAGAAAGCTCTGAACTTAGTGTTCTTCTGACACAACGCAGATTTGATTGTGAAATCTACACAACCCAAATAGTGAAATTAATCAATTACACTTTGTATTTGGTAGCAACACATCAGTAAATTATTTGGACCTGTTGTATAAATCCTCCACTCCAAACTTAGTATACTAGAAAAAATCTTGAGGGAAATCTTAACTTTACATGTACTAACAGTCAGTTTAAGATTATTGTTTAATTGCTAATGATTAGAAAATGAAGTGGAAAATCAAATATTATTTCTATTCTCATTGTACCCCTGGAAAATTTGTTGGTAAAAATATTCAATTTCTAGATTGTATTTATTGGCATTTTCCCAGTCACTTCGGTATACTCTCCAGCTCTCGGTTCTACATTTAAAATAACAAATGAGGAGTATGTCGAAATTTACTTTTTGCCACAGAAATCTTGGCCTATATGTCTAAAACTGGAATTATCTTCGCAATTACATTTTCCCATCTCACTTTACACCTTGCCTTTTCCTTACAAATCATATTCTCTTTTCATCAGTACATCTGCCCAAAACGCTCTTCGACTTGACAGCTCTATCCCACACTCGCCTCTGAGCTTCTAACAAGACATACCTCTGGGAATTGCAAAGTGCCATATTTAAAATCTCTCTGTGAGATATACAGGTTTTCCCGTGTGATCATGAGGGATTCCTCAAATCTGAGTTCCAGAGCTAATCTGTGACAACTGATAAGCACAGTATTTTCACATTAGTGTATTTATGTTGTGCTAATTTACTTAAACAGTATGTATGTCCATTGAGAGTTTTTGTACAACTTTTTTCTCAGCTTCTGATAGTGTGGCCTGAAATTCCATGATATTGTCCAACCTAAATGGACTTAATCAAATTGTAGAGAGATGCCTTACATGTCAAGAACATATTCCAAAGGGACAAAAGTCCACATAAAAAGCAAGAGATTACTGGTACACACAAAGCGTGGATGACTCTCAGATATTGTAGTCTGGGCTGAAGGAGGGTTGCACACTGCATGAATCCACTTACATGGCATTCTGGGAAGGGTGAAGTAGTGAGGTCAAAAACCAGATCTGTGATTGCCAGGGGACAGCAGGAAGTTACTGATAGCAAAGAAACTTGAGGGAACTTGTAAGGTGATAGAGACATCTTCATTGTCATAGTGCAGATCTGAAAACATTTATCAAACTCACTAACCACAAGAGTGATCTTCATAATGAAGCTATCTTCATCTGATGCAGGATGATGAACCACTTACAATAAGGAGCATCCTGATAACTATGAGCTGAACATCTCCTCATCAGGTTTTACTGGTAACATACAATGTGCTTGTTTTCCTCTGTTCTTACTTCAGTGCTAAAATATGTGGCACTGGTAGAAGTTTTAAATAATTGACAGGTATCTTATCATGGTTTATTAGTGTTTCGAGGGCTTTAAGAAGAAATGAAAATTGCTTAACAAGTTATAAATATTATGAAATAGAATTAATTATAAGAACATAATAAAATGGGATATCTGCTCTAGTAATATACAAATCGTTTGACTTTTCATTTCAATTAAGCTCGTCTGCCAGCAGGTTATTGTGTGTAGTACCACACAGTAGTTATCAAATAAAAAGAGATAAATGACATTATAGTCATTTGACATAAAAGGAACCTAGGGTCAGGCCAACCTGAACAGCAAGTTTCACAAATCTTTCTGATTCCAAGTCAGCTTCAGGAACTCCTGTGCCCTGGCATTTCCCGGTTCAATGTTAGTTCGGTCCTTGTCGATGAAATTGCACACCTCTTTGGAGATGAACGGTAGGAACAAAGGTTGTCAAAAACGACTGACCCTGACTACTGGGAGCAGCATTGGGATTCAGTGAAGGGCATACACTTGTCATTCATCCTTTCCGTTGATGGCGGCTTCATATAATTATAGTAAAGAGAAACACTTCCAGACTCACAGGCGCTAGCAAATGTAATGCCAAACGTCAGTCACATTCTCCTGGAGAAGATTCTTTTGGAGATTTAAAATTCATGTTTATTTATCTCTGAAATGTTAATTTCATAACTGGTCAGTAGGTCTGTACATTTCATTAAATTTTATCTTTTGCTCATTCCACCATCATCTTTCACAAAATAGACCAATGGTTTCTATAATAATAATTTCTGTTTAAAAGCCACTATTAAACTTAAGCTTAGAAATTCTCACCAGGAGACAAAATTTATGTGTACAGGTAAGATACATAATTCAAATCACAAATGTGCAGGAATTCACATTTACTTTCGTGTTGGGTGTTACTGTGGGTAGGTAATGTGAATTTGAGTCATTGCCGGCAGCTGCTCATCCCTAGTGGAATGCTTTTAGTGTAGCCTGTGTGAAACTCTTACATTTTATTCAGACTTGCTTGGGTGTGCCTTCTCCACTTGCATTGAACTGTATGTACTGTGTGCTGTAGAGGTGTGCAGTTAAAATACGTTTATTCTCAGAAATATTTTTTAAATATTTTAAAATGTTTTCCTTTGCAGAATCAGACACAAGTTTGGCAGAAGGAAGTGTCAGCTGCTTAGATGAAAGTCTTGGACATAACAGCAACATGGGCAGTGATTCAGGCACCATGGGAAGTGATTCAGGTACTGCCTAACTGTTGTGTAAACCTGAAAAAAGTGTGAAATAAGACACCATATAGTGGAATGCATGGGGGCTGTTCAGAACCTCCCTAATGGATTTATGCAATTAAAGCAATTTTTTTCAACAGCGAGTCATTTTGGAACTTGGCCACATACTTTCTTTAACAGTATAACTTGCTCAAGTCTTACAAGAAAACTCTAATTTTGATCTAGTTTATGTCTTTTTGGTCAGGCATAAGCCACATTTCACAGAATTGTGTCTTCTATTCTCTCATGAGATCTGTTTCAGTTAATTTAACTGAGCATAAATTCTTCATAGTGTTTGGTATATTTACCCCTTTCTAGATTTTTTTTTATTTTAAAATATGCAAAGACAGAAAGTTAATATATCCAATAGATGTAATGTGACTAGAGATAATAAATAGGGCATCTCTTAAGGTGAGAGTCTAGAAATTACACATAGGGCTAAGTTAGTTCTGATTTGATAGTAGCAGAACATAGATGGTGTTTTGATCACTACATGGAAACTTGACTAGGTATCTCCCATACTGCTCTCCAGATTGGCTGCCTCTCACACCTGCAGGAAGTGAGAATGCCAGCTTCCAGTGCCCCCCCTCCTTATCAGTCTTCCTAACTTGTCAATTTGATTGATCCAAATTATCCCATTCTATGTTCTGAATGTGTGATTACAAAGAACTAGAGGGTTATCATCTTTACACTGTGGCCGATGAGTTATTGATGTCTACTATTCACCTTTCTGCATTGGCCTAAAGGTTTGAAAAAAATACATTGCAAGAATTAACAGATGAGTGAGCCAGCTAGAAACCAAAGGAAAACTGACCAATTAAGAAATAAGTTAGCTTATTGAGTTGTTCTACTTGGAAAGTACTGTGTCATTCATATTGTTTTTGCATTGTCAGATTTATAGAAATATAGATCAACAATGGGGGAATATTTTTGCAGAAGTATAGTTATCTGCCATAAAAGCTTTGGAAGTCGAATTACACCAGGCTTCTATTTATGCATGTTTTCCCCTCCCAGTTGCACTACTGCATCCTTGACAAGTTAGTGTGAGGAAAGGCAGCTCACCAAATGTCAGTCATAGCTTTGTCAATAAAAAGGGTCAGTTCATGTTCTGTTCAGTGCGATCAGTGTTAAGTTCTCCAAATGCATTAAATTTGATTTTCTGTCTTTGTTATGAAAGAGTTAAATGTAATGCTTAACCACATCTACTGTATGTCACTGATGCAAGAACTCTAAATATACTCTAGCTGATAATTATGATCCATATGGGTTGTTTTAAGCTGCTTTGCCCTATCCTAATTTGTATTTATCTAACGAAGGGCTTTTCAACCATATTCATTCATTCAATAAATATCTAAAACACATCCTCTATTTGCAGTGTATTTTACCTACTTAGAGCTGTTAGCAAATGTATTTGCTGATTTTTAGTCTTCATTGTGGCATGAAAGACATGATAAATCTGAGCACAGCCTACTTTTTAAAAAGCAAATACATTTTCAAAAGCAAATAATATTATTAAAGGCAAGCACATTTTCCAGGGATGCCCTTCAAGGTCTAAATGGATCAGTGTTTTAAGAGCAAAGAGAAATTTTATATAGTGGGCAGTAAAATTCTGAAATGATATATTTGACCCCTGAGAGCATACTAAAGCTGTGTATAAGTCATTTAATAAAAGCTTTTGGTAAATTGGTGAAAGGTTAAATACATACTGGATTATTTAAAACTATAAGAGCTAAAATTATTTTTGCCTTCTAGACTGACATCATAAGACATCTTAAGTCACATATCCTTAGTCCCCTTTCAAAAGTAACATAATGAGAACCAAAGCAATTGTATTTTGATTTTCATAGAAGTATCATACTATAGCAAACTAATTGCTAGCACTTTCCAAGTTTAAATAGTCTAATTAGGTTACAAGATTTATCTACCCCCATTTTTAGAAAGATATATTGCTTCTCAAAGCAGTGACACTTTTTTTTCAATCCATATTGACCTGATATGGAGAATGTGCCTCCTGCTATTTTGAGAATATGTCTATTAATATTTGTCGAATAGGAGTGTTTTTTTTCCCTGTGGTTACACACTATAGGTAGAAAGATGCTTTGTCAATTCCAAACACATGCAGTGGCAGACCTTTTCTCTCTAAGAATAACTCAGCTGTCAAAATCCATGTGAGAATGAAATTTGCCACATGGTGTAATTCCAATAGAATATTATTATTTAAACTTTATTTCATTTCATTTTTTACCATTTACATGTTGTAATATAATTTAAACATCTTTAGCTTGCTTTTATTTTAAAGCAAACATGAAACATATTTCAAAGCCTGTCACTGTTTTCAATGCCATTTTTATTATTGGATTTAATCAATTATAATTTTGGGTTATATGGTTATATGATTAGTTTTAATGAATTATAAATTGAGTTTTATTGATATATAATTGGATTGTATTGATTACATCAGATAGAACCAAGAATAAATAAACAAACCAAAACTAAACATTTCATTTTCACTTGATACTATCTCTGGCTCATTGATTCCAGCCCAGTTCTCTCCTTCTGGTGACAGAGAAGATGAAACTCTGTTTTCATTGCTTATATGGATAAATTTTTCCATCCCTGTGTCAGAAAATGTGATAAGGCAAGAATCAGGCAGAATATTTAGCACTAACCCAGCATTTTTCTTTGGATACTGTTCTAACATTGAATCCAACTCTATTTCCCCCCCCCCTGAATTCATTCTGTTTTTCTGTTTTAAATCTCTGGGCTGCTCACTGGACCTTCTAGTTCTGACTCAAAAACAAATAGGATTATCTATTTATTTAGCTTGATATATTAGGTGTAAGCAGTAGAGTTCCCTATACTGAGGTCCTTTGAGAAACAAATTCACTTTGGCAGGATGTGGTATATAATAGGTGCCTACAGAATGAATTATGGCACATGATCAGCTCAGTAGCAGTGAAACCTCATAACTTTAGTTCTGGGATCAGACCTTTAAAATGCTAGCCTTTTCACTCCTCTGATCCTTCTGAGCTATAATAATATAACTAAACCCCACTTTTCTCATTACTTAACAACATGCTTGACAAGAAACAACTTAGGGGGGAAATGACTTACTCTAGCTGGTGGTTGAGAGGACACAATCTATCATGGCGGAGCAGGCGTGGTGGGACTATAGCTCCTGGCTCTAGAAGCTGGAGATTCTTGCTTATTTCTCTGGCAGCCTAACAGGAAGCAAAATGTTGAAGCTATAACTTTCAAAAATTTCTTTGCATCAGGTTTTGACTTCCTCCAGCTAAACCCAATTTTTCAAAGCTTCCTCCCAAAGCAGAGCTACCTGCAGCAGAGGAAACGCAGGAGCCCGTGGAGGCACTTCACTTTTAAACTCTAACATGCATAAGCCACACTGAGAATTTGTTCATTTACTCAGGCTTTGGGTTTCTAGAAAAGAGACCTAGAAAATCCTTATGTTTCTTTTTTTAAGTTTTGTTACCAAAGATATAATAGAAAACATAACAACAAAAGGAAGAAATTACTACTAAAAAGAATATATAATTGCTACGAGGAATGCAAAATTTTATTGCTTTTAAATCTGTACCAAAATTTTGATAGAGTAAAATTAATAGAGAATTTACTAATATAAATTTCTATGTCTTGACTTAGATTATATTATATCTTAAATTATATCTTTCATTACAAATATTCTAGTTCTTTGGGAAAAATTGGGTAATTAATGCTCTTAGTAGAGAAGAAATATGTAGATTTTTATTACCTTTAAAAGCCACTTGCTAGGAACAAAATGTTATCATTAAATAAACCTGAGCCTTATAGAAATATGATGGAAGTGAACTTAAAATGCTGATGATGTGTGTGATTTTTTTCATAAAAACATATTCAGTGGCTCAGCAGATGATCCAATTGTAGCTTAAATGCATCACATCTGTTGTTGTTCATACATAGAAGGCAAATGTCCTGCTCGGTCTGTAGATGGACCTCACTAAGTGCTATTTGGTGTGAATTTTCCTACCTATTCAGCTAGCTGTCTCTCAGCAAGTTAAAACCCACTTAAAGAGGATCAGAGGTTTGTGGAAATGGAGCTGTCAGCAAGTTTTTTAAAAGTTAATGGGATAGTGTTAGGTTAGTTTTATTGTGATCATTGATAAGGGAGTGAGCATTCATTTCCTGGGTGGTGAAATACTGATAAGCACTGTCATTTCATCTGTGCTGATGCTTTAAAACACACACGGACATTTAGGTTGGAAAAATATTTGTTTTGCTACATTCCATGCTGGAAGTGATGCATCTTTAGAGCCTCTCTTCTGGGCTCAGGAGATGGGGAAGCGTGATCACTTCTGAACACAATATATTTAAACCAAAACACATTATAATAAGAATATTCTAATCTTTATACAGTCACTATTAATCAGCATTTACTTCATTTACTTTGTCAGTATTTTTTTATTTTAAAATGTCTGTTATATATTTTGCTTTGGCTTTCAGGAGAACAAATACATGGGGACTTGCACGTCAGGGAATAATAAAATGACAATTTAAAACTGCATGGCAAAATTCCTTTAGTTTAAAGCTACCCAGTTATGTTTTATCTTTTGGTGGCAACATAATCAATTAAAGGCCAGTATAGAAAATACTGTTCTACTGTTTCCTAAATAAGTTGTACCGCCTCATTGCCTCAAATGCAAAATGCAAAAGATTTCCCTGTTCTCTCTCTCTCTCTCTCTCTCTCTCTCTCTCCCTCTCCCTCTCCCTCCCTCCCTCCCTCCCTCCCTCCCTCCTTCCCTCCCTCTCTCTCTCTTTCTCTCTGGCAAACCTCCATGTCCACAAGTGCCACATATATAAATTCTGTCAATTATGTATCCAAACTATAGTCTATATTTTAAAATTTGTACTAAACACACAGAAATCTTTTGTTATTACTTCCTGAACAATAAAAAGCTTTTTTATTTGCATTATATCAGGTTGGAAAGTAGAGATCATTTGTAAGAATATATACATGCACATTATATGCAAGTGATGGTTCAGCTTATATGCAGGCATCGATACCATAGATAACAATAGATAACAGCAGATACTTGCTTTGTGGCTTGTAGTTGTCAGATGATATTTTAGCAAATTAAGGAAGTAGTTCCAGCTATTATTTTTCTTTCCTTTTAATAATAATACTAATAATGAAAGAAAGTGAGAGTTAATCACTTCTGCCTTTGTAGCTTCTCCTGGTTTACAGGTTAAGGGCTAGGAGAAACCAAGAGGAACAATGGCTGAATAAAGAACCGAGAAACCTGGTACTCAACCTGGTTAGCGATGAGAACCCACAAGTCTTTACCACAGCCTTTCTGAGAGCCAAGGGGAAATGTGCCCTCTCCAAGGTCCCTATGCTGCTAATTTGCTGCATGCTAAGGGAACCTGGGTGATGTCCTGAAGACAAAACTGACACTCTCTGGTACAGAAAATAGTAAATGGGTTGGCTTGGATCACAGAGGAAAGGGATTTAGGCCACCGGAAGCCCGTGTGCAGGTTCCTGCTTTCCAGCTTAGTGCCTTTGCTGCCTTGTCTCTTAAATTGCTTCTCCATGTTTACTACCTTCAGATGAAAACACAGGGACACGAAGAGCATCCCCTGAGCCAGAACTGCAGCTCAGGCCTTACCAAATGGAAGTGGCCCAACCTGCTCTGGAGGGGAAGAATATTATTATCTGCCTTCCCACGGGGAGCGGGAAAACCAGGGTGGCTGTTTACATCACCAAAGATCACTTAGACAAGAAGAAGCAGGCATCGGAGCCTGGGAAGGTTATAGTCCTTGTCAATAAGGTATGCCTCCTTGTACTTGCCTTTGCTTCAATATTCTAAGTTTTGTTTCATTATTCTGAAACTTTTAGACAATAACATTTGTAGCAACAAATCACACAAATTTCATTTAATTAGGGGAATATCAAATCAACCATATCTTTTAATTTTTATCTTTAAGTTATATACCTAAAATGTAGAAAATAAACTTTAAGATTGATTTTTTAAAAAAAAATTATTTATTTAAAAAGTTTTTTTTTCCATATCAACCACCGCTCCCCTCACTTTCTTCCTCCCAGTCCCTCCCACCCCTCCCTCAGCCTCCTCCCACTCCATCCTCCATCCCTTCCCCAAGGAGGGCAAAGAGTCCCAAGGTGGACCAGTTTAGTCTGGAATATCCAGTTGAGGTAGGTCCGAGTCCTTTATCCCAGTTTTAGGGCTGGGTTAGGAGTTCCTCTTAGGGAATGGGCTCAGAGATAGCAGTTCTTGTGCCAGGAACATACTCTGATCCTACTGCAAGAGGCTCCACAAGTGCCTACACCATTTGACTGTCATCTATATTAAAAGGCTTCATTTCCTTTCTATGAAGGTTCCTCAGTGATTATTTTAGAGCCATGAGCTACCAATAGCTCAGGTCGGCCATCTCTGTGATCTCTTCCTCATGATGCTCATCCCTTTGCTCATATACTTTCTCTTCAGCTGGACTGGGAGCTCAACCTAGTGCTTAGTTAAGATTGATTTTTAAATAAAACTACAACATTAAATCAAATCATTATAACTTATGTATAAAAATAAATTTTTCTAACACACAGTTTAAGGCCAATGAATGTGAGCATGTATGACCTGAAAATGTTCCTGAAATCCAGGAAGAGTACTTTCCTTTAAAGTTCCTCTATCCAACAATCCTTGACCAAACATCTTCTTCATTGAAAACATACAGAATGTTACTGAAAGGCAAGGAGAAAATTAAGTGAACAGTTTGTCTATTTCATAAATAGGTAAATGATAGTTAAAGAATTTATGCAAATATTTATTACATTAAATGCCATTGAACTTTTCTTTAAGAATGTGTCTTTTCTGAGAATCCCCAAAGCATCTTCATATTAACATCATAAATAAAATTTATTTATTTGGATTTTATTTAAATAAATGAGAATTTATACATTTGTAGATTGGAATATTAATTTTTCCTATTCTATAAATTAAAATTTAGTGTGCTTTTTATAACCAACAATAGCTTCTTTTCTAATTATAACATATTCATTTGCATTTTACCACATCATCTAAACCATGAACCTTCAAAGTCCAGTTATTGTTTTTCATTTATTTCTTGCTTTAATTTCCATTATCTGGTCATCAGACCATAGACAATAAGAGCTGAGAGGGTCTTTGTGATGTAGATTTTTTCCTTTGCAGAGGATTTGTCTCTTCAGCTGGTTAATGGCTGGCACCAAGGATACCTCCTGTCTATCAACATCACCAGACATTCTTTGCATACTTGCCACACACAGAAATCAATGCATGCATTCACCCAAACTTACATGTTCTAAGAGGTATTTTTTCCTCTGTCACTCTGGAGCATAATTCTCCTGTTTTGCAACAGCCCTTTGAAAGAAAAGGCATTATCCTTTCATTATTCATGTAACATGATTCCCAGGCCCCTCAAGATCTAGAGTTCTTCCAGACACAGTGTTTAAAGTTGGACAAAATGTTGTAGATGCAGTTTTAGGAATGTGGGGTGGAGGCTGGAGAGATGGCTCAGAGGTTAAGAGCACTGACTATTCTTCCAGAGGTCCTGAGTTCAATTCCCAGCAACCATATGGTGGCTCACAACCATCTACTATGACATCTGGTGCCCTCTTCTGTATACTGTATACTTAATAATAAATAAATTTTAAAAGTGTGGGATGGGGGAGAGATGAGGTAGACATTCAGCCCAGGGATGAATACATTTGTACATCATAGACGTAGCTACATCTTGGTATCAGCTCAAAATCCTTAGTTCCTTTTCATTTGAATACATACTAAGCTAAAAACATTTTAAATTTATTTCTCTGCAACTAATTTTCAAGCTTCTGTGTAAACATTCAATATTTTTCTTATTTGTGTTAATTGATCATTGTTGATCTGTTTTTATTATTTTATATGTATAAATGTTTTGCCTACATGTGTGTCTGCCAACACATGAATGCCTGATGCCCATGGAGGCTATCAAGGGGTGCTGGATCCTCTGAAACTGAAGTTACAGATAGGTGTGAGTTATCATGTGAGGACTGGCAATTGAATCTGGATCCCCTGAAAGATTAAAAGTGTTCTTTTTTTTTTCTCATGTATCCCCCTGATCACCCACCCTTCCCTGTTCCCAATCCCTCCCAGTCTGCCTTCAGCCTCGCCCCACCCCATCCCCTGATCTCTTCCCCATAAAGGGCAGGAAGTCAGCTCAGCCTGGGGCATCCACTCCTGGCAGGTCAGATTTTCTCATCCCAGTATCAAGGCTATGTTAGGCACTTCTCTGCAGGGAATGGGCTCCAAGGTGCCAGGCCATTTACAGGAACACAGTCTGATCCCACCCCTCGAGCCTCTACATATTGCCCAAGCCAGTTGAAAGATGCCTACCCTTGGAGGGCCTAGCTCTTTGTTCTATGGTTCCCCAAAGACCATTGAACTACCCCTCCACACACACCTCCTGATCTAAATCTCTAATGATCTACTGTGCCTTTGCTTGTACAAACATTCTTCTACTAGATGATTTATTCTAATTGGGAATCTTTAAAGTGATAAAATGTAGGTAATTCTTATACATTCATATTTATGGGTGCATTCAATGTTTGTAATTTTTATTATTCATTTGGATTCTTTTAAGAATCAAAAAAAATTTCATTCATTCTATGTGGGTTGTGTGGATGGATCCTTCATCTGCATAGGCTGTGAGCTAGATGTTTAAGGTCCAAGTACTTCTTATTATTTTCAAAAGCTATGAGACTAAACAAAGATATTTCAATATTTATAGGTTTTTGTGAATATTTCATAGAGTTACTGAAAATTTTCCGTTAAACACCAAAACTTTTGAGTCACACACATGAAATCTGAATTTTCTAATGGCATTTTCCTACAGAATGAGCACTGAGAACATCACTCAGTTCTTTTCTGCCTCCTTTTTTATTTTTTAAGATTACTAAAAGTCTTCCCACCAGCTCTTCTTTTACATTATAATTGCTTACTGTAAGTTTTTTTTTTAATTTAATTTAATTAAAGTAGCTTTCAGTTAATATTGGTGTTTCTGTCAGGAAATCTCTGAATTAGTATGACAGCATATTCATGTTAACTCAATAGCAATGTATTATAACTTTTAATCTAGAATACAGAAATCCTGGTCTCTAATACCATTTCCTTTCGTCTTCATCTTTTCCAAAGTTATAGCCTTCAAGTGCAGAGAGAAATGCAAACACCACCTGTGCTCCCAGACTTTCCATTTCCTATCTAGGGCTTCACCATCACGAGGGATAAATCCCAGGTTCCTTCAGATGCTGTGATGCAGCCCCATATGATTCAGCAGAAGTGGGTAGCAGTTGGGCTTGATTAGTCTTGGCAAGCACCGTGTCACATCTCAGGAAAAGGCTCCAAGAGGACCACACACCTCCCAATTAGCCATGTCAGACTTGCATCTGGCTTCCTCTGTGTCCTTCAGTAGGAAGTCAATGCCACCCAGAGTGAGTTTCAGGATTATCCAACAGTGACTGAATTATCAGGTACTATGATAATTATGAGAAATCAAATGTGCATGTTCTGAAGCCTGGCCATGACAGTCTTCCTGCCAATTTTCTATTTGCTATACTCTATACTCCTGGACTACCATTTTTATATGCCCTCCTAGAATGGAATCTGTAGCAGGTTTTTCTTTTGGGGCCACCAACCAGCTCATAAATTATGACACAGAGACTTATTAACTATCTTACCCTTTTAAGACTTAACCTGTTTCTCTTCATCTACATTTTGTCTTGGGTTTATTTTACCTTTTCCTTATATATGTCCTACTTTTTCTGCTTCTTTCATGTCTGTCTGTCTGTCTGGCCCCTGGCTGGCTGGCTCTGGGTGTCTTCTTCTCTTTTCCCTCATTCTCTTTGTTCTCACCTCTCTTGAGCGTATATTTCTCTTCCTATTTATTTTCCTACCCACCAGCCCTACCTAGTCCTCTCCTGTATAGCTACTGGCATTCAGATATTTATTAGACCAATCAGGTGCCTTAGGCAGGCAAGTTGAAACTGGAACCCATCTTTTCATAAATACACAAATACAGCACAAACAAATGTAACACATCTTTACATATTAAGTATTCCACAACAAGAATTCTCAAGTTAGCCTGACTGGGGCTAGCCATATAGCTCAGGTGTTAGAGTACATGCCTAGCATGCAGGAAGCCAGGGATTGATCCTCAGCACTATACACAACACAAATCATGCTTGGAGGTGCATGCTTGTAATCCCAGCACTGAAAAGGTAGAGACAGAAGGATCAGGAGTTCAAGGTCCTTAAACTACAAAGGGAGTTCAAGACCAGCCTGGGTTAAGTGATAACACTCCTTCTCAAACAAAAGAGAACAAAATTTAAAATAAGATTGACTAGATCATCTCTCCTTCCATCCAAGAGATAAGTGACTTGAAATGTTGAGGTGTCACTGGGGTTTCAATGGCTGCTGTCGCCAAATACTGCAACATGCAGAGATGACTGAAAAGGAGATAAAATTTCTACCTCTTTCATCCTTGCTTGCTACTTTGTTTTTATGCAGACAGCAAAGCCATTCTTATAGTTCATTCTCTCCCATTCCACACATTGTCCAAACAAATGTGCTGATGCTACTGCCTGGGTTCCCTGTTCTTTCCACTCTTATTTATAGTCAAATGGCCTCTGGGAGGATCCCAGGTACTAAGAATAAATGACCTCTAGAGTATGTGCTCAGCTAGACTGAGTTAGTTACTCTAAGTCATCAACCTTATCTTAAATATCTTTGTGTTCTATCTTCAGTGGCTACATCTAATACAAACATGGTATGTTTTTAATGTCAGATGAGTAGATGGAATGATATATAGGTGGTAATAGCAAATAAACTAATTCAATGGAAACATTTTTCTTATTCCTACACACAAAGTCCTTTGTTTACATGTGTCTTTCACTTTGCTTTCTATTTTTTCTAAATTTTAAAAAACTTCTGTATGTTCTCATTTTTAAAGGTGATATTAGCTGAACAACTTTTCCGCAAAGAGTTCAACCCATTTTTGAAGAAATGGTATCGCATTATTGGATTAAGTGGTGATACCCAGCTGAAAATATCATTTCCAGAGGTTGTCAAATCTTATGATGTTATCATCAGCACAGCTCAAATCTTGGAAAATTCCCTCTTAAATCTGGAGAGTGGAGAAGATGATGGTGTACAGCTCTCAGGTTGGTTGAAGTGATTAATCTTAGAAAAAAAGTTTGATGGAAACATTGAAGATAGTAACAGAGACTGCTCCTTAAATCACTTTATTTAACATGATGAAAATTAACCTTAGTTTATCTTAGGTTATTTTTTATTTCATAAAGCTTCATTGAAGTGTTCTACTTCCTGAAAAAATTGAACAAAAACAGAAAAATGTTTAACTTGATGACTTGCTTTTGCATAAGTATATCGTAACTAAATCAAGCATCAAGCACTCACTATGTTCTTTTTTTAACTACACACACCACACACTTTCAACTTCACCTTTGATTGACCCACAGATTACCAGAATTTCTCTAAATCCTTCCTGTGAGAGGTCAACTGTTCTTCCTTTGTGCCATCATTCTGCTTGTGTCTCTCTGACATAATAACTACATTGTAATATACACATATATATAATATTATATATGGTTTTAAAATTTAATAATAGGCTCTATTAGAACTACCTTCTTTACTGTAGAATAAGGCTAAAATCTTGCCTACATTATTTGGAATGGTCAAATAAGTAGAATAAAGACAGAGAAAAGTAAAAGTGATTATAATAATTAAATGCAAAGTATAAATGACACAAAATCATCCCTCTCACAATAAATAGCATGCTCTTCACTTGGAGTAACAAAAATAGAATTATTCAGCCTAAAATTAAGATTTTATTCAAGAACAAAAGTGGAGCCCTGGGAGAATTTTGTTGTTGTTGTTTGTTTGTTTGGAAAAAAAAATATAAACTCCACTAACACTTTCTGAGTCTTATCTTGAGACAGGGGTAACACCTAATAGGAACAGAGCCATGATTACCATCCATGAATTTATATTCATGGATGGTAGTTATGGGTAAAGTCATATTCATGGGTAAAGTTATGCCAGCAGATCAAAATAGGGCTGTACAAGGAAAGACATGGAGTGGCAGCCCTTTCTTTTAGCTTCAAGGTGCCGGTCTCACGGTACCATGTCATTTTGGTAAACAGACCTTCTACCTTTTCTCTTAAGATTTTTCCCTCCTCATCATTGATGAATGTCATCACACCAACAAGGAGGCTGTCTACAACAACATCATGAGGCGATATTTGAAGCAGAAACTGAAGAACAACACCCTCAAGAAAGAAAACAAGCCAATAATTCCCTTGCCACAAATTCTAGGACTGACAGCATCACCTGGAGTTGGAGGAGCCAAAAAGCAAGTTGAGGCTGATAAACATATTTTAAATGTAAGTTTGCGACCAACCGTTAAACAAGCTGTGTCAAGACTTCGTAGTATTTTAAGTAGTGATGAGGATTCAGGTGCCAAGGTCATCAGTAAAATGAAGATTGTTTGCTTTGCCTCCAGAAAACAGCCTCAATCTTCTATAACTTCTTAGGTACAATCAATAAAGAGCAATAACATAATGGTTATAAAGTTGGATATAGTTAATGAGAAAAGCGGTAGAGATGGCTCAGCCATCAAAGGCTGGGCTCATCACCAAAATTATTGAGAAGTTTGGGTTGAGTAGAATGCCTTTGCAACTATTCTCATTCTACCTTTGAACTTCAGAGTCTCCTTAATACAGAAACATAGTTAAACTATATAGATCAATAGCTTTCATTTCTGATGGCTTAGGACCCCATGACTTTCAAAGCAGCATGCTTTCTGTGTCTTTTTCCACTCGGTGTCAGTCTAGGACACAAGTTACTCAAATTAAAAGAGAAAAGAGGCGAATGTAGTGGTTCCTGCCTTTAATCTTGATACTTGGGATGCAGAGCCAAGAAGATTGCTATGAGTTTACAGAGTGAGTTCCAGGATATCCAGTGTTGCTGGGTGAGACCCTGTCTATAAATACGTATTTGGGGATGTGAGTGGGAAAAGTGAGAAATATAAATATGAGAATCTTTTTATTAAAGATGAACTCATCAACTTCCCCAGTGGGGTGCCATTTATAGTGCTGGTGTTGATCTCATGTGAGATCACCAGAGTATATAAGAAGTACACTGGAGTACCTAAGACATACATTGGAGTACCTCAGAAGTATATCAGAGTTCCTAAGAAGTCTCTCTTTGTAGGCTGAATTCAGTAGAAATTATTAAAGTAAAAAAAATTTAAGAAAAGGATTGTCTCCAAGATGTATCCTATGACTGGAGTAAAGGCCTAACTTCTACCTATGAGCTAGGTACCAAGAATAAGGCAGCCCTCCCTTATTTGTGCTGTCTTCTGTTTATGAAGAAAAGACTGAGGCTATGACGTATGACCACGAGCATGTCTGTGAATGTGGCAGCCTGATAGAGTAGGATGACAGCTACCACATAACCATCTATTTAATTTACATAAATTATTCTATGTTTCTAAATCTTATATTAGAACTACAAAATGGAATGTAAAGGATATTTTTTTCTGTTATTAGACTTAGAACACATTTTATGTAGTCAGAAGTTTTCTGTCCCACCAGGCCAGTTTCAAGGTCTGGACCCACAGTCCCACAGCCATTTAGTCTCAAATAATCATACAGAGGTTTATATTGATTATGAGCTGGTTGGTCTATGACTCAGGCTTATTACTTGCTAACTGTTATACTTCAAGTTAACTCATATTTCTGTTTAGCGATATGGCTTGGTACCTTTTTGCTCAGTGCAGAACTATCGTCCCACTATCTCTGTGTCTCCCTGTCATCTCTGGCTCTGCTCTTCTGCTTCCCAGAATTCTACTCTGGTTGCCCTACCTCTACTTCCTGACTAGCTACTTGACAAATCAGCATTTTATTAAACTTATATTTACAGTGGCAACTATTTATAGTATATAAAAGCATAGTTCTACAGCACTTTTAAAAGTCATGAGAACAAATAATATTAATCATTATTTGGTTAAATCTATAGTAAACAATGTTGAAATGCTAAATTTAATAAATTTTGCTGCATCTTATTTGAATGGAATATTATGCTGTATATTTTTGCTAAAAACTTTGTATTATACTTTGCTGACACAAAAACAAACATTCAGCTGTGAGGATAGAATACTTAAAGTGTTTCTTTTCCAGATATGTGCCAATCTTGATGCATTTACCATTAAAACAGTGAAAGAGAATCTCGATCAACTTAAACACCAAATAAAGGAACCATGTAAGAAGTTTGTGATTGCTGATGACACCAGAGAAGTATGTTCTAAGTATTTCACATGTATTAGTCTGGCAACACCATGTTCAATTGAAGGATGGCAGGGGCTATTTTACATTCACCACCTGACTAATCCCATTTAACATTTTTTTTTTCAAAAAGCCATCATTTTATACTTTTAAAATTGATGGAAAAAAAAATTCAGAGGGAAAGATGAACACAAAGAAAATATAGGTGTAGCAATCTTATTTGTATGTCTACCCTTGATAAGCCATGCTTATCATTCTTATCCTCTATATAGTTATTGTTAACTCTTCCACATTTTAAATTCCTTTTACTGTGTTTTTTTTTTTTTAATAAATACAAAATAAAGGAAAAAAAAAATTGATGCAAGGCAGCAAAGACTGCTACAGATTGTCTCCACTATCATCATCCTTCTGGTCTACAAGGAACACAGCTCTGTACTTGGCTGCATATGATTCTTGGAAGAATAGACGTGTTGGGCTGGGGGGGGGCACTCAATGGCTAACCTAGAGAGACTGTAGGAGTTAATACCCTCTTATTGTCCTGCCAGATTAGTTTTCTGACATCCTAGGGAGCTATTTTGTTACAATTGGGAGTGATCATTGGGCTTATGAACAAGAGTATGGGTAAGGGATTGCTTATGAGTGATTCCCTACCCCCATCACCAAATAGCTCCATTATGATAAAACTCCAGCCTAGCATGGATGGATGACAATCCCCTAAAATCTGCATAGGTAAAGTCTCTTTCCAAAACCTCCTGTCTCTTGTATGCTCTAGCATTTCCCAAACCACAAAAAAAAAGAAAAGAACTTTTCATTGTATATTTATTTTTTTCCTTTGGGAAACACCAATTGTAAAAGAGTAAAATATTTAATGTACTGCTGCTTTTCTAGAGAATATTTTTACTAATTAAAAAAATGAGCTTATAGCCAGTTTGGATGTTATGTTTAGTAGATTATTCCAATTCTTTCTTTTGTAGAACTAAAAACTTCATATTTTTATCTATGTATAATAAATTTAATCTCATTGAGAATCCACCTTATTAGCCTATTGGGACTAAATGATGAGATATATATGTGCAGTAAGAAATACTCAAAATGTTGTAGGTACCAAACCAATGTTAGTGGCCAACCTCTACAATGTACTTATTTTCATTCTGAAATAGAGCTATGCTGGCATGTTGATTGTTCTACGCTCACTGTTACATTTGTGTTGCTGAATTTACCTGATAGGCTCAAATTCATGCTTCTGTTTGTGATCATCCAAAAACATTTCTTTTAAGAAGAATTGATATTCTTTTTCACTTAACTTTTAAAAATTACTCTTTAGCAAGGTTTAATGTGTGGATAAAAGCACAAAATGTCCCAGTTCATGAACTGAGAAAACATATGCAAAACCAGACTTCAGATGAAAAGACAATACATTACAAGGCCCACAGAACTCCTTCTTTTTCCAGTCCCCATGCCAAGGGGAACTATTAGTTTTGACTGATTTTGAACTTGATCCAAGTTGAATCATGTAACATACATTCTTTCCTTTTTGGATTTTTTCCAAATGATGTCAGTTGCTTTTATTTTAGAAGTAATAGTTGTAAACCTGGTATTCACATACAAATGTTACCTAAATACAATTAAAGACTTCCTAAGTAATTTTGACATTAACTCAATAAGTATTTGTAATTGTGTTTAACTTAGAAGGCTTGTAATACTCACTGGCTTTTTTTTTTGAAACTGATGGTAGTTTATTTTCTCATATAAACTTAAAAGAACCTGTTTATACAACAGTCATTTAAAATATTTATGAGGCTTATACTATAGCTCTTTATGTATAATAACTAAAAACTATATGAACACAAGAAAAATATACATAAATACTTTGTAATATTGGTGCTCTCAACATAGAATTTAAACTGTTATATGGATCATGCTATCTTCTCAATGAAGTTAATTTTTTAAATTTATTTATAAAATAACGTCTTTTTTCCATATATCCCCTTGTTCTGCCTCCCTGGCTTTTGTAAAATGGAAATTTGGATTAGAAAGTTTATGATAGAGGTTTATAATGTCAGGATTGGTGTATTCTAGTGGTAGAAGACAAAAATAGTAAAATTCAAATGTAGGGAATAAAGAAATTACCAGAGATTATTCTGCTATATTGTCTACTTAATGATTCTGAATCAATTACAATATGTAAATTAGTTTAACAAAGATAATGCCACTTCAAACAACTTTAGTAAAATATGTATGATTGCTTTTAGAATCCATTTAAAGAAAAACTTCTAGAAATTATGAACAGCATACAAGCTTACTGCCAAATGAGTCCAATGTCAGATTTCGGAACCCAGCCTTATGAGCAATGGGCGATTCAAATGGAAAAAAAAGGTAATTTGGATTTTGATCTAACAGAGTTTTCCTTGTTTACATCAAGATTTTAGATGATCCTCTCAGACTCAAAAGCCATTTGAAAGTAAATGAGACATCAAGTAACATTTCTGTAGTGTGTAGGGCAGGCCCACACATGCTCTACTTCCTCATGTAAGGAAGGAGGTGTCAATTTATCCAGTTTCCACTTTCACTTATTATATATAAAGTATTAAGGCAGCTATCGACAGCTCTGTCTCCATAAGGTAATTTTACTGACATGTCTTTCACGCTGTTCAGATATGGTTCAGGTCTACTTTTCTGTTCATACTGAGCTCATGCAGCAAGCTTTGGTATTGAAAACCACCCCCTTTAGAACTCATGGCAGATATAGAGCTTTGCTCATTCCAACACTGTAGTGAAGTTGGCTTCTGAGCCATAACCTGTTCAAGTTTATAACACAATTGTAGGATGGTTCTCTCCTCCTTGCCTACCCACAGAATCTGTTCTTCCACAGCTGCTAAAGATGGCAATCGAAAAGACCGTGTCTGTGCAGAACATTTGAGGAAGTACAATGAAGCACTGCAAATCAATGACACCATCCGAATGATTGATGCATACAACCACCTGGAAACTTTCTACACTGATGAGAAAGAAAAGAAGTTGGCAGTCCTAGAGGACAGTGACGAGAGTGAGGATGAGGCAAGCACTCCCGATGATGAACTTAAGGACAATGAAAAGAAACCTGTGAAACTGGATGAAACAGATGAATTTCTCATGAATTTATTCTTTGGTAAGACTCAGCATAACACAGAGCCCATGTTCCTGCACTGACCTCTCAGACATGGACTCACTACTTTCTTTGAGTTTTTTAGAACGCCTTCAAAACTCATTTTAAGAGACAAAGAATTCTATTAAGACTATGATTTATAATTGATGTCACAGGTTAACTTTTAATTTTGTGATCATAATTAATCATTTGATCACCCAGTTTTATTGCCAAGACAATCGCAATTAATTAATTAAATAGTCTGAGCACTAAATATGTCACAAGATTACCTACAGATGAGTCATTTCTTAGTGCATTATTATGTAAAAAACCTGTCAGTATAAATTTTTTGTTTAACTTACTGATACAAACTAATTTTAGTTTTAACTGTTTTTCAGTTAATTTCTTCTTAAGCTAGCCAACAGAATTTGGACATATGTGTGATGCACAATAAAGTATGTTTTTGTGTGTGTGTGTGTGTTTAGTTGGGTAGCTAAATCATGCTAATAACATTAATAATTATTTTTTAAGATAACAAGAAAATGTTGAAAAAACTAGCTGACAACCCAAAATATGAAAATGAAAAACTCATTAAGTTAAGAAACACTATATTGGAACAATTTACAAGGTCTGAGGAATCATCTCGAGGGATTATTTTCACAAAAACTCGGCAGAGCACCTATGCACTTTCCCAGTGGATCATGGAGAATGAAAAGTTTGCAGAAGTTGGAGTGAAAGTACATCATCTGATTGGAGCAGGACACAGCAGTGAAGTCAAGCCCATGACTCAGGTACAGCTTCCTTCTGAACACTGTTTCTTACACTTCAACTAGTCTTCTCTAATTGCTTGTAATGTTTCCCAATTCTTTGACCGCCTCCCAAAGAGATGCACAGGTGGCTCTTGTTTTGGGCATTCTGAGTTAATGATAGTCTAATAGGTGGCACTTGATGGGGTAAGTGTCATCTCAGAAATTCCTTTCCTTTTTGCGTACTTATGGGAACATCTGAAATTAGATGCCTCTTGTAAAAATGAGTTACTTTTACCCTAGCAACATCACAAAGAAATATTTGATATAAAATCAAGTGGGAATTCAAAATGGCACAGGATGCATTGATGACAATCAAAAGTGTAAAACAAATAATTTGTAAAATGAAATCTATAAGAACCTGGCTGTGTTAGGGACAGGGTTTTGAGAAGGTTTCTGCTCTTTTACCAGTTTTTAAAAAATTGTATATTGTGTGCAAAATAGAAAAAAATACTACTGAGAGAAAAAAGACAGTTGTAAACTGTTTTAGACATTTAAATTTGTAAGATGTTTAAATGTTCTTCTGCAAGCTAAATCTCCCTTGAGTCTTGCTTGGGGAGGAGATGCTTCAGGTCTGTGTTAACCATCATGGTTTCACACAATGGAACAGACTCTATTTAGTGTTTAAGAGAAGAAAACTTGCAATTTCCCACTCTGACACTCAACAGCTGTACATTCCCCAGCTGCAGGGGCTGTCAGCCCTGGAGTCTCACAAGTCACAAGTCTTACCTTATGAGCTGGAATGGACTCATCTATCCTGAAGACACTTAGGCACATACTTGATCTGAGGGCCTAGCACTGAGCCTGGAATTCTGTATTCAAGTACTCTGAAATGAAGGCACAGGTGTATGTTAAAATAAAAGACATGGTTCAATGGATGTGAAGAAATAAGATAGAAGTTGCCTAAGGTTTGTCAGGGACATTTCTATCATATTCTTCTACAGTGATGAGAGGAATAAAAGCTCATCTTACCTTTAAGAATAAAGCAAAGGGCATGAGAGAACACACACTAGGTCTAGAAAGCTAATTTTGCTCGATTTCTAAGGAAAAAAAGTGTGCTCTGAATGCCAAAGAGACTATCAGCTTTGATGAGTTGCCAGGAAATAAACTGCCACATAGTGTCTATTATCAGATGAGATTTATGCTCAGCTGTTTTTTCAATGCAACGTCAGCAGTCATATTTCAATATGCTTATATTAATTTCAAAGTTCACATTTTAAAAACCACTTGCTGTAACTAGGTTCTAATCACATTGTCATCCACTTTTAATTTATATTGTCCTTTGACTAGACCTTTCATTTATCCTGGCTAAGGTCAAATCTTGCTCAAAATAAAACTGAACAGTAGCATTGCTTTCTACTGCTCCATTTCCTCTCCCTGGAAGCACCCAGTACTTTGACTTTCTCCTGTATCCTTTCTCAAATGTTCCCTAGGTTCTGTTTTGTTTTGTTTTGTTTTGTTTTGTTTTTTCCCCTGGATGATTCTTAAAGTGACCAACTATAATATACATGGGAAATTTTCTGCGTCTCAAAACTGATAGAAATTTTTCAGTTAATTTTATTCCCTAAATGTCAGACTGTGTTATTAATGTATCCAAAGGTAAGCCTCACTGTAGCCTGTTCTTGCCAAAACCTTTTCTCAGCCAACAACACCTCTCCCTTTTCTTCCTCCCAAATCACCCATCAATTTATTTCCTTGGCATAAAGAATGTTCTTCCCACCTCCAGACTGCAGGATGGAAATATTTTTGTTATTGTGTGGAAATCCCAGATTGGAAATCAAATGTTGTCTTACCATCATGTCTTTGTTCATTGCCAAAAACAGATGGGCAGCAGATCCGTGTCTGATCTAATCCTCTGATTTACACTGACCAGTTGCAATTTATTATTTCTTCTCCTAATTAGAAGATCTGAATGTGTTTAGCATCACAAATTTTAATTTATTAAAATGTTTCCACAGAATGAACAAAAAGAAGTCATTAGTAAATTTCGCACTGGAAAAATAAATCTGCTCATCGCTACTACTGTGGCAGAGGAAGGCCTGGATATCAAAGAATGCAATATCGTTATCCGTTATGGCCTTGTCACTAATGAAATAGCCATGGTCCAGGTATGCATAGAGAGCTGTACTTGACATGTTCTTTCTCAATGTTTTACACCTATGTGGGTTCCTCCCTTTTACTAAGACAACACGAAGTCTCTCTAGCTTTCAGTCTACACCTGGGTTTCTACAAAAAGACCCATCTTAAAGAACTAGAAGGGAAAGATTTTTATATGACTGCTGTCTGTTTAATTACTGTAGCAACCTGTTATAATTTAACAAATCCTACTTTGGTTGCTATTTGTATTTCCTGAGATTTTCCAAGACCCTGTATAATATCAGCCCCATGACTAGGCACAAAAGAGGCCTGCCTCCTCAGTCATAAGATGTCAGCAAGCCCCTAGTGGGACCAAGAATCTGAACCACACTGTCCCCAAATGTCTGACAAAGGAACCCCTTTAGACCTCAGGGGGCCCGGCAGTGCCATTTTCCTCCTTCAGCCACTCAACTTTCTACATATTTAGTTTTCTATAAAATATTGGGTGGGGTCAATAAATAAATGACTAGTTCTCAGTTTCCATCCAAATTTCACAGCTCTCTTACCCATATTAACAATGTCATGGTATTTAGAGGAGTCATAATGAGGCAAATACAGGACATTTTTCTCTAAATGCGAAAAGGGGTTTTATTTCATTATTTGCTGCATGACAAGTTATGGAAGATGATGGCCATTAGTTAGCAAAATCATTTCAGGGAATGATTTGTATATCAGAAGCTTCTAACTACACTTTTCCCTAATGATAGTATTATAATTGACAGGTAAGCTCTTGAGCTAGGCAACCAAGCTCATACTATTAAAAATGTATCTAGACCACCCTCAGTGATCGGTTGGATCTGGTGAGTTCCACCCTGTTGATGCTAGGTTGTTTATGCTTCACTTATTTGATGGCCTAATACTCATGTACATATGGACAACACTAAATGGCCTTAGTGGTTATTAAATATCAGGAATAGGACATGAAGGTGGATGTTGGGGAGGGGGAGGCACCTGTGAGCAGATGGAGGAGGCAAATGGGAAGTGGATATTATCATATTTTGTTGTTTATACAAATGAAAAAATTAAACTACAGAAAAAGAATCAATTTGCCTGACTTTCTCCTTCTTACAGAGCCTATAGAAATTTGATTCTTTAATGTGCATATTTTCTGGAGAAATGCATTTAAAGTTCAAAGTAGGCTGCCAGGAACAGTTCTGTGTGCTCAGAAGCCCTGGTGCCAAAGCCAGAAATGTGCCTTTCCCCATTCATCCTCCTTCCAAATTGATGGCTTCACTAGTCCAAGCCACTGCTCAGGGTTTCCATGGTTTATGACAGTTCCTAAGGGTGCAACAGGGTTCTATGGGTGGCATATTATTTTGGCTTTCTAGAGTTGACAAAATCATTCTAGAACATTGCATTAAAGGATATTTCTGTTTGAAAACATTTATCTACAAGCCATGGATAATACCCACCTTTATTAAGAAAAGAGAGATCATTTGAAGACTATGATATCCACCAAAGATTATTTTCTCAGGTCTCATAGCAAGACACAGCGCTTTCTTTCTTTGTTCATGTTCTCAGGCCCGTGGTCGAGCCAGAGCCGACGAAAGCACCTATGTCCTTGTTACCAGCAGTGGCTCGGGAGTCACTGAACGTGAGATTGTTAATGATTTCCGAGAGAAGATGATGTATAAAGCTATAAACCGTGTTCAAAATATGAAACCAGAGGAGTATGCACGTGAGGTATTGTTCTTGGCCATGGTTGAGTCTAGGCTGCATCTGAAAATGGCCACATTTGGTTGCCCCTGATGTCTGTGTGGCTCCTTAGCAGACAGAAATTGTGCTCAATTATCCCATCCTCTATGAAGATTTGTTCTTAGTCCAGATTCACACAAAGCCACAAGCTCTAAGGGAGAGCAGGAAATGATGATGGAATTTTGACCATAGCAGTGAAACCAAACATCAACTTTGGAAATATAAATTTAGGCTGCCCTTTTCCAGAAAGACTTGTGCAACTTGCTCATTTAAACCTACCTAGTAGTTTCAATTTGACCCAATTTGTGTGTACAAACACACTGCCTTTATTACAAAAATATTTATAAAATGGCCATTGTCTGTCAGTCAGTATTCTAAAAACAGAGAACATGGTGACAGATAAACATATACCCTTGCTACAGAAGTAGAAATTCCAATGTGTGCTTGATGAGGATGATGGAGACAAACAATAAACACAAATTTCAGAGCATCGTGCATATCACACACCAGTGAGCACTATGGAATTAGAATAGGATTATGTGACCAGGTTTGGTGGTTTGTGTCTGTAATCCCAGCATTCAGAAGGCCAAGGCAAGAGGATTACTCCATGAGTTTGAGGCCATTTGGGGCTGCATACTACATTCAATGGCAGCCTGGGCTACAGAGTAAATTCCATTTCAAAAACACACTAAAGAAAGCAAAAACTCAGCATAGGAGAGTATGATATAAAACTTGACTACATGGCTATTTTGAGAGGTTCCACTGAGGCTGGTTCTGAATGATTAAAATGTGTATATTATGTCACATAGCTGAAACTCAATTTAGTGACAGTTATTTGAATTGGACGGAAGAATGCTGTGGAAAAAAAGAAGATATTTATACAATATTTCAGGAAACATTCATACCACTGAAGTAAAGACTGTAACTCCTATAATAGCAAACAATCCATTTAGAAGAAAATTCACACCCTTGCATATGGGTGTGAATGTTAGTTTCTTAACATTAGAATTGGCTCTACCCTAAATAGAGTCTTAGGAAAGGGATGCTTTCAAATTGGTGTGCAAAGTATGTAAGCAACTCCAAGGTTTCCTGCCCAGGTTTTCATGCAGACTTACATTTTAAAGTCCCTTAAATATAAAGCAATCTAAACATTTTTCAATAAATAATCCTATGCTAAAGTTATTCCCTCCTATTTATGACTAAATAGAGTGATTCAGTGAGATTCTTATAAAAGCTGGTGCTTTAAGACTAAGTTGATCAGGTCGATTATGAGACAATCTGTAGCTTATGTGTTAGATTCTCCCAATCTGTAGACTAAAACATTGTACTAGTTAGTCTTCTGTTACTTTATCAAAATACCTGTGGTCGGTTGATTTATAATGTAAAGAGGTTTATGAGTTTGACTCAGACTTAAAGCCACAAGGTCTGAGAACATGGTTTGATATCATATTATGGCAGGAATGCATATGTACCTAAACTTCTTTGCACTCTTTCTGTCCTTACACAGCCACCGTTATTCCATCCTCTAGGTTTCACCCCTAAATCCTAATGCAGGATAATCTTTTCTCAAGGGCCCCATTTCTAAACCCACAAGTAGATAAAATTTCACTTCTCCTAAGCCTATTAACACAAGGCCTTGTGGATTCAATTCATGCATGAATATAGAAGTGCAGGCAGTATTCAAATTATAACTGATGATTCATTTAGGGACTCCAGAATGGAATACCTTTCTCAGTCTCCCTCAAGCAAAAAAAAATCTGCCCTCTCATGATAGCTCAGGTAGGTGGATGTAAGAGAAAGAATAGCAATGAAGTGGACTATCTATGCTGCCAAAGACTATCAAGCTCTCAAAAATGAACTCTCTGTCAGTTACTGAGAAAGCAAATCCTCTCTCCCAGTATTAACTCTCTTTTCAACAGTGTCCAACCACTGATAAAAAAAAAGAGAGTTGACACAAAAGACAAAGTCTATTTTGCATGTCATAAAATGTCAGTCTTCCTGAAAAGTTAAAGTTATATCAAACATCTAGAATGAACCAAATGCCAGCCACCATGTGACCTAACACCTTCTCCTCTATCCTTCCATTGTGTTCGGACCTCAGTTGACATTGACTCCAGTAAAAGAGTATATACTAAGTTCATCTGGTGCTGTTGTCTCTTCAATTTCATCTTCTAGAGTATAATCTATATAAGATATGTAAGTTTCAGCTCACTTGCTTTTATAGAACTATGAAAAATATTTAATTCACTTTTATTTTCCCCACACAGATTTTGAAGTTACAGGTACAAAGTATCTTGGAAAAGAAAATGAAAGTCAAAAGAAGTATTGCAAAGCATTACAATGACAATCCATCATTAATAACTCTACTCTGCAAAAATTGTAGTACGCTAGTCTGCTCAGGAGAAAACATCTATGTAATTGAAAAGATGCATCATGTCAATATGACACCAGAATTCAAGTAAGTGAAGCAAGATTCATATTTACATTTCTTTGCTAGAGGTGAGGCTAAAGGCATTATAAACATTCTGCTTACAAAGTGAGACTTTTTTTTTCTTTCTCATCACTATTTTCCCTTTTGTGGTCCCTCAAGTATAATCTCTGTTTTGAAAGTAATCTCCCCTGAGATAGAGAGTAAAGCTAAGGTAAAAAGCCATTTTGATACAAGATACTTAATTTGTGGATGTCCATGTTTGTTCTAAAATATTTTGAATGACTGAAAAGCTAAAATAACAGCAGATATCAAAGGAAACCTAGAGATAGTGTGGCACTTGTGAGGTATGTGTAGGATGGGGACATCCATCTAATTTCCCATTAAGATCCTTTGGAGCAGAAATGAGAAAGAACAAGGTACAAGATAACCCAGCTATGTGGGTCAACATCCAGTCCAATATGTTGAATCCATGGCAGCATAATGTCATTTTGTTAAGTCTCACTAACGATCCTTCCTTTTTGATAATTTTAGGAAACTCTACATTGTAAGAGAAAACAAAGCATTGCAGAAGAAATTTGCTGATTATCAAACAAACGGAGAGATTATCTGCAAATGTGGCCAGGTGGGTGAACTCTGGTGGCTTCAGTTTTACTTTGGCCAAAATGAATGTTAACTGAATGGCCCTTTGACTTCTTCTCTCTTGTTTTCTAGGCTTGGGGAACAATGATGGTCCACAAAGGCTTAGATTTGCCTTGTCTCAAAATAAGGAATTTTGTAGTGGATTTCAAAAATAACTCATTAAAGAAACAATATAAGAAGTGGGTAGAATTGCCTATCAGATTTCCTGATCTTGATTGCTCAGAACATTGCTTGTATAGTGATGAAGAAGACTAGCTCTTGATTCATGATTCTTTTAAAATGTGGAAAGTATCAGAATAGAACAAGAATGCAAAATACTAATCTCAGCCATTGTCACTGTTTGCTGTGGAATGTTGTTTTAACTAGTCAAAGATGTGTTACACTTGTTTACACTGTGGAATATTACTTTAACTGTATAAAGATGTGTTACTTTTGTTTATGCTGCATTTTTTAAAAATTATGTAAAGATGTGTTGCATTTGTTTCACCTTGCTGCCTAAAGCACCTGATTGGTCTAATAACAAGCTGAATGGCCAATAGCTAGGCAGGGCTAGCAGGCAGAGAGAGAATATTATTAGGAGGAGAAATTTAGGTTCTGGAGAAGGAAGGAGAGAAGGAGACCAAGAGCCTCCTTCCCGTCAAAAAGCCAGGCAGCCACTACCAGTCAGACATAGAAAAGTAGTGAAAGTATCTACACAGAAGTAATAAAGGTAATAACTCCCTAAGAAAAAGGTAGATAAAGAGAAACAGGTTATTTTAAGTTAAAGGAGCTAAGCTAAGGCTAAGCAATCAACACTAATAAGAAGGCTTCATGTCATTATTTGGGAGGTGGTTGGTGACTCGAAAGAAGAAGCCTGACACAACTGATTTTCATTTTTTTTCAGATTTATTTATTTTATGTGTGTTTGGTGTGCATGTATGTATATGTTCCATATGCATGCCGGATGCCTCTGGAGGTTAGCAGAAGGCACTAGGTCCCCTGAAACTAGATGGGAATTATGTGCATAGTAGAGATCAAACCATTAAGCCACCTCTCCAGGTTCTGGCACTAATTTTCACAATTATATTAGCCTCCTCAGCTTATCCTTCTTCCCATCCTCCCCGTGAGTGAAGCGTTGATTACACTGTCTACTCTACTTTTATTAGTTTGCTGTTTCTGTTCAACAAATGGTCATGTTTCATGGGTTTCCACATACCCATTTATTATAGAAGCTGTCTTGTAGGTCAAACGTCTAGAAACAGTTTTCACACAAGGCTGAAATCAGATTTTGCCCAGATTGCTCTCATCTAGAGGCCTTGAAAGAAGAATCTACTTCCATTTGCACTCAGAATTTGTTTCCTTGCAGCTGTCTGGCTAGGGTTTCTACTTTCCTGCTGCATTTCCAACAGAAATTGCTCTCACATCCTAGGAATGCTTTATTCTGTGGCCTCTTCAGAATCCCACCCCAGAACATATCACATGTTTCTTCAGGGCCAGCAGGAGAAAATCCCAAAGCTGCTAAAAAATCTCCTATAACTAAACTAGAGTAACAGGTATACATTACATTATGTTTTAAATTAGGCATCGTATTGACAGGCAAGTATGATAGGTAATCTCACTTGTCAACTTGATAAAAATCTATGGTCATCTGGAATAAGATTCTCTTGACATGCCTATCTAACCCATTTGGCCAGGCCCACACTTATAGCAAGGAAATGATTTAGGGTATCATGCATGAACTGACATTAGAGTTTTATCATCATACTATTTATTCCTTTTTCTGCTAATATAATGTACATCCATAAGCAAGCACTGTCACAAACAGGAAGCACATTCAGTAAACAGTGTTACTAAATGCAGCATCAAGCAGCTTCCGGCTTGCTTTGTTAGACTTCACTTCTGCAAACACAGTACCATCCTGGAATGTAGCCTAATTCCAGAGGGGTGGCTAAATTGGGAGCAGTTCTAATGCATTTAAGATTTCTTTCTTTCTTTTTTAATAGCAATGATTTTTAAAATTTATTTATAAAATAAGGTCTTTTTTCCCATGTATCCCCTTGTTCTCCCTCCCTTCCCCCTCCCAACCCTTCAGCCTCTTCTCCCCATCCCCTGTTCCCCTCCCCAAAAAGGGAAAGAATTCCCAAGGTAGATCAGTTCAGCATCCACTCCAGGCAGGTTCAATTTCTTCATCCTAGTGTCAAGACTGGGTTAGGTGTTCCTCTGGAAGGAATGGGTTCCAAAGTGCCAGTCCACACACAGAAACATAATCTGATCCCTCCCCTTGAGGCTCCACATACTGCCCATATCAGTGGACAGTTGCCTATCCTTGGAGGGCCTAGTTCCTTTTCCAGATGGTTCCCAGGTGGCTGCTCTTGATTCAGTGAGCTCCCTAGAGCTCCAGTCAGTCATTACTGTGGGAATTTTCCTCATAAGCCCTGTCCCCTTGCTCATATAGATTCTCCTCCCCTTCTCTCAGCTGGACCAGGAGCTTGATGCAATGCTCAGCCATGTATCCCTGCCTCTACCTCTATTCATTATTGGATGTAAGTTCTGTGAGGACACTTGGGGTGGCTGTTCCTTTGATTATGGGAGAAGTCTTGCCTAGGCAATACCTTCACTATTGGTTGGAGACCTGACCAGGACATCCTGTGAGTTCTTGGAGGTTTCCCTAGCACCCTGTCTTTTTCCAACCCTACATTGGCTTCCTCTATAAAGATCTCCATCTCTTTTTTTTTACTTCCTCCTTGTTGTTCCACTCATTCAATCATCTCCTTCTCTCATGATTTGTTCCCACACCTTCTTGGTTGTGGCCCCTTATGCTCCCAATTAGATAGGAAGATCTTCTCTATTTTCTTTTCTTAGGAGAATCCCTAAATGTCTCCCTAGATTAACAGCACCCATGGGCAGAGCAGCTAGCCAATTGGTCCAGCCTTTACATGGGATTTATCAGGGAACTATGGTAGAATGTTTAGTAGGGAATAAAGAGAAAAAGATCCACACGTTCTGGCTGAAGAGTAACTACCTTAATAGTGATACAATAAATATAACATTTGGAAATAGAAACAGAGACAGTTGTATTTACTCCAGGGCCTGCAGCCAGTAGAAATGAAGCTTCTCCATTGTCACAGAAGAGCCATGATTGAAGACCATCACCTCAGCAGCCCTTTAACTGACACCAAATCTATGAATGGCTCAAACAGAAACAATTCCTTCTTATGAAGAAAAGAATGAAGACAGAATTCGTGTGTGGTTTTTAACTATCAGTTTAATGCAATATTAAGTTATTTTGAATCCTTTATTGATGAGACTGAACCACAATGTATATACTAAGATGAGCTCTTAAGAATATAAATGCGAAGAATTGATTTTCTTAAAATACCTTAAAAATTCCTCTGACTCTATTTAAATTATCTCCCTGTTCTAAAATGTTTTGGAAACTATGCAATGAACCAAATATCTAAGATATGTAGGTGGATCACTGTAACATATGTACTATTTTTGAGGTATCAATAAATATTGGGGGATTGTCAATGTTTTATCCTTTTTCAATAAAAAGAATTGTTTCTTCTTTAAAGTTAAAGGTGTATATTTTCAGAAACTATATAATTTAATATGTGATAATATCTGGCAACTTGAACTATAGAAGACATACTTTATTATTATTGTTGTATCTCAATTAATTATTTCTGAATCATGTAGAAGAATCCTTAATATCTTTTATTTTATTTTTCCATGATTTTCTATTTACTTATTTTTTTATTATTATGAACAAAGAAGTCACACTTTCTATCCTGTACATCCTTATTCAAGGTCCTTTCCCCCTCCCAACACATCAGGTCATTCTCTCTTCTCCACAACTCCCCATCCCCCCCTCCCAGGCAGGCAGCAGGTGGTCCCAAGGTCCGACTGTCCCAGTATTGCTTAGTTCAGCCTCCACTCCTGGCAGATCCAGTTTTCTCCCCCTAACCTCAAGACTGAGTCAGGTGTTCCTCTAGGGGGAGTGGGATCCAAGAAGTCATTCCATGATGTTTCTGATCCTAAGCTGTTCAGTGGTTGTGGTTTGCAGCTTGGGTATGCTTTGCTTTTTTCTTGTTTGTTTGTTTGTTTGTTTGTTTGTTTAGAGTCCACTAATGAGTGAGTACATCATCCCCTGCTTATCTTTCTGGGTTTGTGATACCTCACTCAGGAGGATATTCTCCAAATCCATCCATTTGCCTGCAAATTTTAGGATATCATTTTTCCTTACTGCTGAGTAGTATTCCATTGTGTAGATGTACCACAGTTTGTTAATCCATTCTTCAGTTGAGGGACATCTAGGTTGTTTCCAGGTTCTTGCTATTACAAATAACACTGCTATGAACATAGGTGAGCTAATGCCTTTGGAGTGTGACTGTGCATCTTTAGGGTATACACCCAGAAGTGGTACTGCTGGGTCCTTGGGGAGATTGATTCTCAATTTTCTGAGAAACCGCCATATTGCATTCCAAAGTGGCTGAACAAGCTTACACTCCCACCAACAATGGAGGAATGTTCCCCTTACTCCACATCCTCTCCAGCATAGGCTGTCCTCTGTGTCTTTTATCTTAGCCAATCTAACAGGTGTCAGGTGGTATCTCAAAGTTGTTTTGATTTGCATTTCTCTGATGGCTAAAGATGTTGAGCACTTTTTCAGGTACCTTTCAGCCATTTGTAATTCTTCTGCTGAGAATTCCCTTTTTATATCTGAACCCCATTTTTGATTGGGTTATTCAAGGTTTTGGGCTCTAGATTCATGATTTCTTTATGTATCTTAGAGATCAGTCCTCTATCACCTTAATATATTACCATGGATTAACAAATGTAACTGTGTGACAAAGTCATTAGTCTCCACTTTGGAATGCCTTTGTTTTAGTCTTTTAGTTGTCTGAATGGTTTTCAGCAACTTCTTCATACTACACATCTGCATTTCTTTCCTGAACCATAGGTGTTGGGTTAAAGTTTTCTAACTACCCTAATATTTTCATGGTTTGTGCTTTTGTACATTTTTCCATGAACATGAAATGATTTCTCAAAAGGTATTAGTATATGTCACAAGTAAGTATTCAAAGTGCAATGTGCTATAAAAGAAGTAGCTATTTGCTTTTCTACAACTCAGTGGCTACTACAGCAGAAAGTACTGCCTTGGAGAAAGCAGTCCCAGATGTTATTGTGGACAACTCAACTGAAGGAACCAAGGAGGGGTCAGAATTTATTTTGTCATTAGAGCTTTAAGACATGAGAGTCTCAAACACATTTAGTAGAATTAGGGACTAGCAATAAAGAGAAATATAAATATTTACATTGCCCAACTTAAATCACTTAATAGGTACCTTTGACATTTTGTACCTTACCTAATGCTTTGGCTATGATATTTTTCTGGTCACTCTGATCTTTAATCAGATATGAAGTCATTCTTTGCCACTTCTTCAGCAGATATATTTTATGAATTTTCAAAAACAAAATCCAGATGTCACTTCTCAGAATTCAGCTGCATTTACATTTCCAGAACAGAAATAGAGAAAGCGTGTAAGGAAAGTATTGCTCACTCACCCTTAGCATAAAATACTCATGAAGTCAGTAAACAAGTGTATGAGTCAGAGCAATAAGCACAAAACAAGACACAGACTTAATGTTATTCTAAGAATTATGATTTGATGTTAATTAGAAACTTATTTTTTGCCTTTTGAGTCTTGCTAGATATGTCTTTGTTTTGTACATAGAGTGTGGAATGAAGATAAACTCAGATGTGGATCATTACTGCTTTGGGGAATTTGAAATTAAGCCATTAATTTCTTTGAGGCCAAAGAAAATAATAACTCACTTGAAGAGCTCTCTGGAGACATAGACACTGGACTGAACGATGCCAGTGGTTAGCATGCACAAGAAATAACCACAGAGCACAGTAGGAGCACTGGAAGCATCTGTAATAGTCAAAGATATAGAAGGAACATAGGAATAGTACATTTTAGATCTGCATTTAATCTTTAAGCAAAATACATACAAAAGTGAAGCCTTTCACATCAACACTTACCATACAGGAGTCATCCCAAGAAGTAGTCGTATTAAACATGATGGTTGTTAGTATGCCATTCAGGGTTGTTAAGGAGAGGAGTTAGCCTCTATGGGCAAAACACAGAGATCAATGTAAATGTAAGTATCATTGTATTCATCAAATCTCTTTCAGTTTTAATTATTCCTATCTAAGAATGATTGTAATTATAGTCTGTCTTCACCTAAAGAATTGATAGTAATGCTGTGTCAATCATTAAGTTAGGAACTGCATGAGAAAGAGAAACTGGGTTGTCATCAGTAATTTTTGTATAGAGCAATATATGGTTGCTTTCAATTTGTTTCTGAGTTCTTAAACTTTTTCTCAGATCCTAAAATACAAAATATGAAATGTGGATCCCTGTCCAGGGTTTAGCCTGGTGAGTCTGGCTGGTTCTCCCCACTCCTCACATCTGTTCCAACTCCATTATTATCAAAATTCAAGCCTAGACCAGGATTCCAATACCAAAATGATCAGTTCTAAAGATAAACACATACAAGTAAAATTATGCACATTGAACAGGTTGAATTTATATATTTAGGAATGCACATAGACATAACAGCAATTTAACAAAAAAGAGACCATGAATTTGAAATAGAATGATAATGACATGGAGAGGTTGGAAGAAGGAAGAGGAGAATGTAATGATACAATAATCTTAGAATAAAAATTTATTAAAAATAAAAAATGAAAATGTTGTAGATATTCTTTGTAATATTTAGAAAATTCTACAGCATACTACAAAGCCTTTCTTTACATGAAATTAATTCCATGAGCACTTCATTTGAAGATAAAATATGAATAGAGATTATTTCTATTTATTACTTTATAAGTTTTAAATACAGTTAAAGCCCAGGTCCTATGAAGGTTCATGGGAAGAAGACTGATCATAGGAGGGACTATTTAGCTATGTATCTAATAATATACTTTGGCTATAATGTTACTTGAATTTATTTTATTATCGTTGTTATCTTCTGCTGTCCTCTTTGAACTTGGACGTTCTCTATCCCAAGTGATTGGGTTTCTGGACGGATAGTTCTTTCATTTTCAACAATTAAACAAGCCAGAAAGACTATATCATATTCATCAAACTGTAGATTTTTATAATACTAAAATGACTCCAGTATTTGATTTAGTTATCTTAAGCTATTTTCTCACATGAGACTAATGTCAACCTAGTGCCACATTACTAAGGTAAGGTTTGTAGGACTAAATTACTCTTTTACTTAGACTTTGACCCTGGTTTGAATTCATATGACTTTTCTCTGATAATTTGTTTTAAATTTGTGATGTGTTTAAGATTATAACAACATTTTTACAGAATATATCTCACTTGGTAAGTGAATCCTAAATCACTGTGTAAAATGTTAATATTCTATGTTAAATTTTGTCAAGCAGCTTTACACAGGCACATACACACACGCGCACACACACACACACACACACACACACAGGAAAGTCACTACCTCATGGGAAAAATTCATGTAATATCTTGTAATCTTTGTAATAAATATCTTCAGATTTCATTCTTATAATTTATTTAAGTTAAATGTAAAATTGGAATAAACAAGCTAAATATTTTTAAATGTTTTGTTCCAAGGACCGGGTGGTTTGTACTACATGCCTGAGAGAAAAAATAATAAGGTAAGAAGAGAAAAAACATAAACAAAATGAAATATTAGTAAAAAGAAAAAAATACATTCCCATTAAGACTAGTATCAGAGGTAAAAAAGGAAGAAACACAAATGTAGCGGAAGAAGATATACCTAATGACTAGTTCTTACAGAACATAGTCAGCAAATATCCTCAGTGAAATAGATACAATTAAGGGACAAATATAGATACAAAAAATAAAGAGTAAAATAAGAACATTTTTCTCTATAACTTTCAGAATTTGCTTAGAGATTGACCAAATAGTTAAGAATCAATAAAGACCAGATTAATAATGCAGTAAGGAAGTTTATACTAAAGAAATTTTGAGTAAAGATAACCACCTTAGAATTTGGGGTGTTGGGGGAGATTCCTTAATGTTCTCAAAGTTGTTACCATACTCGAGGGTGGAAATGTCAAAGACTAATGCCTTGTAAATAAGAAGAGAACTGTAGCAACCCACTAAAAAGGTAATTTGCTATTAGTTATTATGCCTTTGAAATGCAAAATTCATTCTGAACACATTCAAGGCAAAAGCATTTCTTCTTTGAAGAGTATGATTACTGCTTAGAGTCAGTAATGCATAGATAAAAATGTTTGTTGAAAGAATATTATTAGACTTTACCTACCGAAACTATATACACATTAAGCTAATATTATGAGATTCAACTATCTCTAAGTGAATGAGAAAAAAAAGAAAACGACTTATGATTGAGGATGTTGAGTTCTGGTATAATTAGGATTCTCCCAATGAAGCCAAAAATACAAAAATGAGAATAAAGCAAATGTGTCTCTGTTTGACCATACCTGTCCTGCTTTAAAAATGCCTAGGGGACAATTCTACTTCCCTCAAGTTCTTCTAGACAAAAAAAAAAAAAAAAAAAAAAAAAAAAAAAAAAAAAAAAAAAAAAAAAAAACCTTAGCAACTGGCCCCTTAGAGTCACCTACCCTGGTTAAAGTCACTACTGTACATACATGCTAGAGAAACGAAGAATGGTCAGAGTGTCAGAATACACTTGGAAGCCAGAAAGGCAGATTGGTGGCATGTGCATCTTCATGAGATCTTTGTTCACAATATTCAGTGGTTAGTTTCAAACAATACTTAAAAATTTAAATATGTTTTATGGTGCATTCTCACCTTGGTTGATTTATGCAATTGGGTCTAGTAGATATTCTTCAGTAAAAGTGAACAAGGGAGTGAAGTAATAATGTAGTAAGCATAGATGACCATCAAAGGGATTTGCATGAAATAGAAAAAGAGAAATGATGGGAGAGTTTTAATAATGAGTCCAAAAGTTCAGCTGTTTTCAGACTGAGAAATGAGTCAGGAAGCAATGAAATATTTAAATCACAGAAGGAAAGAGATGTCTTGGGAGATGGAAGAGAGTGAGTACATACATGAAGAGGCAGTCTAAGACTGGACAGAGAGGGTGGCTATCATTTTGTTTAGGAAGCAAAAATAAAAATGTAAAGATGAAGGAGACATACACCTTAAAGTTTAGTTAGTAATTCAGCAGTAGTGGGGATTACTTCTGTTGTCACCAGCTACTAAGCTGTCTGCTAAGATTAGAAGATGAAGGTGGAGACATAAGAAAATCAGTAATGATTTTCTAAATTTGCTTCAATACATGCATAAATAGCTCTTCAAGAACTCAGACGACTATAGAGAATTGTGAGTAGCTGAATCAGAAAGACCAAACAGAAATAATTATTTAGTAAATACATACAGGCTATTAGGCTGAGTTTTCATGTGTTTATGCACTCATAAAGTTTTTGGAAGGTGGACATGGTAGATTGTGCCTGTGATCAAAAGCTGGAAGGTCATCTTGAATCAAGTTAAAATTAGCTAGGGATCTCTTTTTCTTTCCTTCTCTCTTTTTCTTTCTCTGTCTCTCTCTCCCTAAAATAAACAGCAAACAAACAACAAAGATAAAGCAACAACAACAACATAAAGCCTTTCTAATGCTATAATCAGTTCAACCAAGTTTAACTCAGTGAGGCTGAATGTCTCTTGGTATGCAATATTTGTGAGAACTCAATGTCATCAACCAAGTAATTTTAAAAAATGCACACCAAAGACATTAGTTCAACTACTAGTCATAATAGCAAGTACCTGGAAACAACCTCAATGCTCCTCAACTGAAGAATGGATTAACAAACTGTGGTACATCTACACAATGGAATACTACTCAGCAGAAAAAAAAAATGGCATTCTAAAATTTGCAGGCAAATGGATGGATTTGGAGAATATCCTCCTGAGTGAGGTATCACAAACCCAGAAAGATAAGCACGGTATGTACTCACTCATTAGTGGACTTTAGACAAAAAGCAAAGAATACCCAAGCTGCAAACCACAAACCCAGAACAGCTTGGGACCAGAAAAAACTTAAGAGAGACATCCAGGAATTCCCCTCGGAAGAGAAAATGGAGATCTCTTTGGATAATTAGGAGCATAAGGTGTTGCAACAAAGAAGGGGTGGAAAAAAGTCATGAGAGAAAGAGATGACTGAATGAGAGGAACAACAAGGAGGAAGAAGAGAAAAGAGATGAAGATCTTAATAAAGGAAGGCAATGTGGGGCTGGAAAAAGACCGGGTGCTGGGGAAACTTCCAAGAACTTACAGGATATCCCTGGCTAGGTCTCCAACCAATAGCAAAGGTGTTGCCTAGACTTGACTTCCCCTATAATCAAATGAATAGTCAGTCACCCTATGTGCCATCACAGAACTTACATCCAACAATGAATAGAGATAGAGACAGGGATACATGGCTGAGCACTGGGCTGAGTTCCTGGTCCAGCTGAGAGCAGGGGAGGAAAATTTATTATGAGTAAGGGGGTAGGGACTATGAGGAAAATTCTCACAGTGATGGCTGGCTGGATCTCTGGGGAGCTCACAGAGTCAAAAACAGCCACCAGGTGTGAGTATTCCTGGCATTCCATGCAGCTGAACCAACTCGGCTCAGGTGGGGTGCACCTCTGGGCGTGGCTACATAAACCCAGCAGCGTTTCATACAGCACCTCCCTGGACCCATGATGCATATCCCTCCATGCCCCTTCCCTTAAAGACTTCACGCACATGCTCCGGTCCTTTTCTCTATCCCCTGACTTCTGTCCTGCTCCTCTGCTTCTGCACCCACCTGGGAATTCTCTCTTAAATAAACTCTCGTGTGTGTGGCCTTGATAGTGTATGTTTGCTTTCACCTGGGAAACTAACACCAGGGAACCATCAGAAAAAGGACCTAGGCCATCCAAGGATAGACAATTGTTCACTGACATGAGCAGTATGTGGAGCCTTAAGGGGAGGGATCAGACTGTGTTTCTGTGCATAGACTGGCTCTTAAGAGCCCATTACCCTTCAGAGGAACACCTAACCCAGTCTTGATATTAGGATGAGAAAATGGAACCTGCCTGGTTTGGATGCTGAGCTAAACCACCTTGGAACTTCTTGCCCTTTGGGGAAAGAGGATGGGGGATGGGAAAGAGGGAGGCTGAAGGCTGGCATGGAGGGGTTGGAAGGGGGAAGGGAAGGGGATCAAGGTGATAGATGGATAAAAAAGACTTTATAAATAAAAATGTTTTAAAATGTTAAAAATGAACCATTTACTATTTCATGAGCTGATATACCACCTGTATTCTTTTCAGAATTCTTTGAGATTATCTCCCACAAATCACCTGGCATTATTTCTCTCTCCCTGGCCCTTTGTGCCAGGCTTTTAAAAATAGGGATTTCATATGTAATCCTTTGCCTCTGCCTGTTCACCACCTGGATCTTAATAGATGATCAAGCCATAGGTGGCTTTTCTTACTTAAAAGTAGGGCTTGGCAAAAAGGTAATTTTTGTGAATATTCATATTATTTTTAATTATAAAATGCTTGGCCAGTAGCTCAGACTTATTACCAACTACCTCTTACAGATGAATTAACTGGTTTTTATTAATCTATGAATTGCCGTGTGTCTTATGGCTTTATCTGTTTTCTAGCATCTTTCTTCTTGGGCAACTCATTCATGTCTCTCTCCCTCTGTCTTTCTTCTCAGTTTGTTTTTTCTGCCTGACCTTATCTTGCCTTGCTATTGGTCATTCAGCTTCTTTATTAAACCAATCAAAGCATCATTTACACAGTATACAAGAATATTGCACAGTCTTTCCCCCTTTTGTCTAAAAACAAAGGTTATAACTTTAACATAGTAAAGGTATAACAACAAAACAATTAATACAGTAACACTGTCTAATCCATTTACATTTGGCAAAATTAGAGAAAATACCTTGCTGAGTCTAAAGTTTTGTTTCTAATTTACTTTCCATTATAACTAAGGAAAGCTTTAATTATATTTATTTTTTAACTCCAACATAGGCCCCAGAAGGAAGAAATGTAACCAATTAGCAAGGATATCAGGATTTCTGGAAAGTTACTCAAAGTTCCTCTACATTATTGTTTAAAGTAGTCTGTTTATGCAGTTCAATTAAAAATATAATACATGATTAGGAAACACAAATTGTCATGAGATTTAGATTTTCTAGGTATACAAAGATATGTTTCAGATAAACAAGTAAATTTCAAAAACTTAAACGGCCTACAAAACATGGTATTTAAAATGTCTTAATAATTTTTATGGCAGTGAGACATTTCTGCTCCTGGCAACACCAGTCTACTTCAGAGAAGATGATGGGCACAAAGAAACACTGCATGGACTTTGTTTTCTTTATGGCAAAAGCTAGCAACATGGACTAAGGTAAACCTCAATTGCTGACAGCCACTGTCCTAACTGGACCAGCAGAATGAAAGAAAAGGTGACTGCTGAACTTTGCCAAGACAAGGTAGAACAGTTCTTCAGAATGCTCTCCTTCACAAGAAAGTCTATCAGAATATTTGTATTATAATAACAGAATATCCAAAAATATATCAGTAATCAATGTATTGCCTCTTAATTTCCAAACATAACCTTTGGAACCTCCCTGAAAATGCATCCTGGCCTTTTAATTATTTTTGCTTTGCAGTAGCAAGTGCAGGGGAAAAAATTGCATGAAGAAAGAGTTGCACCTCTTGGCTCCTGAGTGCTTGCAATGTGGGTAACTCCAGCATCCAGTGCTCAGGTGGCGCCTGCTCCTGGCAATTCTTGGCAATAGGCAACTCTCTTGGCAGTTGTGTTTAGTGTCTCTGATGAGATATCTTCTGTGAAGATTTTTTCCTCTTGCCAGGCACCTTCCAAGAAACTCCATTAAATTCACAGAATCTTTGTTTTTCAATAGCCCACACTACCTTTTCTAGAATGTCTGGATCTTAGTCTCATGTATTCTATCATCATCTAAAGAATGGTTGTTGTTCTTCTGCTGGCAGTTTGTGTTGCTTTTAGCTTGCTTTAGCCATTAGTAGTAGCTAATATTCCAATCTCATCGGAGGTCAGATTTATTTTAAACTTCATGTATTTAAATTACTGTGGGTTTCCTCTTCTAGATGATGTGGACTGTGACAATAATTATGAAAAAAACAACATTTAGTTTGGAAGAAGTTATAAATTACACATAGCCAATTACTCTTATGCATTTCTCTTACAGCATTACATTTCACATAGGAAATGACTCAGTTAACTGCCCAAATAATTTAGAAAGTGAACAAAATGTACGTTGTAACTAGACAGTTTTATTTACTTAATAATAATACAAAAAATCCAGTTGTGTAATCATCTCAGTGAGTGAGGAGACAAGGCTATGTTTTATGAAAGACCTTATTCCTGAACCCCTCTATACAGGGGTCCTGCTTTCTACTGTTCCTGTGAGTTTAAAATGTGCTGATGAAGGTAAAATAAAAATATAAAGGATATTGGCTTTTCAGAATATGAGTAATATAAAGGTAATCAGCATTGACTGAATACAGCTTAACTGCAAAGCTCTGTTTTCGGTGTTATACACGAACTATTTAAGGATTCTTTACTTTTCCAATAAATTAAGTAGCCCTGGGGACATAAGATTAGGAAAGCTGCCCCCTACACATCTGTCATGCAGTGAGTGGTCAAGGCAATGATATTCCCACACTGTAGCACTGGGAAGAGCAGGCCAGCATCTTCTCTGGGCAGCAGAGTAGTGCAGATCCTGCTTGCTTGCTTGCAGGGTTTTGGGTGGGCCTGCCCAGAGGTCAGGAGAGTGGAGAGCTGACCTTGCATCCCTCAGCTACCATGTGTTAGTGAGAATGAGGGGGAAATGCCCTTCCTCCCTTACCCCTAGCCACCTGCCCCTCAAAAATTGCAGCACTTGGGAGATTGAGCTCTGGACCTCGCCTGGGCAAAACAGTAATGCTGATCCTGTTGGGGACCAGCACGTGAGTGTGAGAGATCAGGCTCCATCTCTCATCTGCCATATGATGGGGTGAGCAACAGGGAGTTGTCCCCCTTCACACTGATTGTGGCAGGTGGGAGAGCTGGCCATGAGGTCACAAGAACAGGAAAGCTGGTCCTGCCAATCACCAGGTGCAGCACTCGGGAGAATGGTCCCTGTACCTCAACTGGGCAACACAGTATAGCTGGCCTGGATGGTGTAGGGAAGCCAGCCCTTAGAGCAGGAGGGCAGGAGAATCAGTTCTCTTCCTTGCTGCTTACTGCATTGGGTGAGCTACCCTGGGTAATGCTGGAGAGCTCACCCTGGTGTTGAGGCTAAGGAAGAGCTGGCCAGAAACACAGAACTAGGCCCAGAACCAGGGTCAATGCCAATGTCCATCCCATCTATGATCTTCTGGAGCATGTATAGTGATAGAACCTTCAGATGAAAAGCTACAGGATCTCCATGACACAGAACAACAGGCTATCCAAGAGTCCCAGTGAGCACCAGTGTTGACAGGGTAGCAGAAGCCAGAGGCCTCAAACCAGACCAATGACTCAGCAATGAACACTTACAAGTAAAGATAAAGATAAAGATATGAGCTAAAGGGTTTACTGTGTCACAGTATAACTTCCATAATGAGAATGAGATTTCCTACTTTCTTCTCTTCCCTTTTTTCATCCATCTTTCTTTCTTTCATTACTTATTTCTTTTTTTAAATTTTATTTTGTTTTCTCTTGGGGGGTGTTTGCAAGGACAGAGAGATGAGTGGGATGAACATGCATCATGAGAAATTCACAAAGAGTCAATAAAATGTTAAGAAAAAAAAGAAACATTAATGTCCCTGTTAGGACTCAAAAGCAAATAAGGACATATTTTCTTATAAAGAGTCAATAAAGAAATCTAGTTTAAACATGAAGCTCCTCTATGGAGTACTTATTTAGCCAAAATGGCCAAGTTTTGAAAACAAGAATTTTTCTTTTACTTATAAAATTTATACAATCTACCTATTTAAGTGGAATATTTAGAACCTTATGTTCAAAGTTAAACCAACAGCCTAAACAGTTTATTTTTCAAGATCACCTCTGAATCATCTTTGTGAATGAGACTGTGAAGCATACAGTGAGACTGCAAAGTTCATATTCTATCTAGTTGCTACTATACCATACAGCCCCACAAGGTTTGTGATATCTCTAATGATATGACCTTCAGAACATGCAGTGATTGATAGAGATGTATAGATTATAAATATATAGACAGATATAGATACTTGTATGAAAAGATGGAGGTAGCTGATGTGGACAGAGGTTGACAGCAACATACAGCTATAATACTGGTCATTATAGATGTTATCTTTGGTGCTAGATATGAATATGAATAGCAGTTTATCACAGCTAATCTTCTAGACCTATCTGAAAAAATTATTTTCCTGTCTTCAAAAAATGACAATACAATTGCAAATACTTGATAGACTGCAGATAAACACAAAATTATGTGTTTTATACTCACAGGAAATGTATTTTAAATGTTTGGAAAGATAGCAATGATATTTACACTAGTGTGATTTATACTTCATTCCTTTTCTTTCTTTTAAGCAAATACTGGAGATTGAACCCAAGCTTTTCCAAATTCTAGACAACATAATCTAGGCAAGCCCTGATCTACATTCCCAAACTTCTTGTACTCTTATTTTGAGGAATAATTTCACTAAGCTGCCCAGCCGACCTTAAACTTACTTTGTAGCCTTGACAGTCTTGAATTCTCGATGTTCAGCCTCAGCCTCCTAAGTGTCTAAACTTTCAAGCCAGACCTCTTATGCTTTAATTCCTATTACATCTTAAAGTCTAATGTGAATTTCAAGTTGGTATATAAACATACCACTTCTGTCTCCTTCACAATCAGATGCCTGGCTGGTATTACTACTCTTCAGTATTATCTCTCTGTTCCCACCAAGTTAAATTTCATATAGTAATTTCTTCTAAATATGCAACATTGAACAGTAAATTTTTACTGGTCTATGAAGTTCATCTCTAGTGAACTTCCTGTGTAAATTTTCTCTCATTAACACTAGCTTTCTTCACACACCATGTTTTTAACCTGCACATGCCTAGGAATATTTCTTATGTATTATCTTCAACCTGCTTTCTAGTTATTTTACGTATTTTGCTTTCTTTCTCCAGTGCATCCATATATTTCACCGATTCACTGGTTCAGTATTTGTCTACTGCACATATCCAGTCTCCACTGGATTTACAGCCATTTAGCAATTTGGAAATTATGCAAAAAACAAGTGTGAGCTGAAAGAAGAGAAACTTCCAAAAAAATGACTAAGTGGAAGTGAACTTTATAGAGTACACTGCAAAGCCAGATAAGTACCTAAGAGAGAGAAAAGTGGTATCCCAGGTAAAATCAACAAGAGGAGCTGAGTCCAGATGGGGAAAAGAACTAAGTAAAAAGGCCAGTGTGGTTAAGTAAGACAACTAAGAATGGTCTGTAGCTACTGGAGGTGAAGTGGAGGAGAAGCCTGGTCGCGTGAGACCCTGATGACTACTGTTTAGGGTTGCATTTAAATCCAAAGTGATCAGAAGCCACTAGAGATTTTCATCAGGGCAGTGGCAGGAGCTGACTTTCTCTGCAGCTGCTCTGTTGAATAGTAGAAATGGGCAACATAGATGCAGAGAAATCAGTTTTGAGTGATGTAAAGCTAATCTACCAGTGTGGATCAGGATGAAGAAAATGGAATGGACAGAAAGGAATGGAGGTATTTTGATGGGATATTTCCTGATTCCAGAATATGGATAATCAAGGAAAAGAATAATCAAGGATTCTAAGAGCCATTCTAGTGTATTTCTGTGGTGTTATTCTGTGTGACAAACAATGGACTGTCAGGGATGAAATCAATAACCTGTTATTGTGGAGACAGCAAGGATCTTGAGCACCATTTCTGTGACCACAGTAGGTATTGTGACCTCACAGGCCTCAGTTTCTCTCTTTCAGTAAGAATAACATCTAATGTTTGGGACCAAACTGCCTTGGTGTTTAATTAGGACACTTTTGATTTTTCTCTAAGTTTTCTGATACAGTGACTTATGTTCACTCTCAAATCTGTAAAATGTGAGGAAGAGTAATTGTGTTTATAGTTTAAAAACTTAATCGGATAATAAACAGCACACCCAGGGCAGTCCTGGTGCAAAATAAACACCCAGCAAATGTTTACTGTTAGCTGCTGTGAAGTGGATTAGTGAGAGGAACAAATGAGAAAATGTGTGTGGCATAGAAAATGAAGCATTTATGACATGAAGAAAACATTTCTAAGAGAAATCAAAGTCTCTTTGTTTTAAGAACTCTTTCATGGGTGTATTCATTAAAATGAAGCCTTCTTGTGGCTTTATTGGGAATGAATACAAAAAGATAGCCAAACTGTCTTGTGTAAAATGAGACCACTTAGAAGTAGCTAAAAAGTGGGAGTAGTGTTGATGAAGAAGAGTGTGAGAATATTCCAGAAGCAAGGCAAGGAGGCTGCAGGCCAAGTGGAAGGCTTGTGGGAATTTCATCATTGTCTCAAAACACCAGCAAATCTGCTACTGACTACTTGAGTTGGTGCTATTTGGCATTAGTCAGGGTTGTCTGGCAGGGCAATATGGAAATGGTGCAGAGACATCACACATATAGGAAAGCAATAGAAGAAATTTCAAATAACAAATACTAAACACACTTTACAGTGACAGACACAGAGAAGGTAGTTAATAACTATGAATTTCCTTTTTTTTTTTTAATTTGAGGAATGAGCCAACATCTCTAACCTTGAGAAGTTGGAAAGTTGGTTAAAAGTTTGCCAGTTATAAGCATGAAAGTATCAGATAAAAGAGAAGTATTCAAGAGAATGCAACATTATCAGCTGATAATGCTCTGGATTATTTGAGAAATGCTTCTGGATGAGGAGTAAACATTTAAAATAATACCATATATATTTAATGTTTCATCTATATTAATTTAATACAATTTCAAGAGTAGATTAGGGTAGGAAGTGTATTCTAAATGAGAAAGACAGAAGAAGAAAGACTAACATATTTTACATGTCTATTGGAATGCCATGCTATGTCTGGATTTGATGGAATGCCATACTGTGTCTGGGCTTGCCATACTGTCTGGACAATATGATGTCATTCTAGTTTCTTAAGCAAGGAAATGACATGTTTTAGGAAAAGAAAATGACATGTTTCTTGTTATTCTAGTTTCTTGAGCAGGAAAATGACATGTTTTGGAAAAGATGACCTACAAGGAGTTAACAGGCTAAATCATAGACTGAAGAGAGGGGAAAAAAATTGGAAAGAAAAAGATTAAGAAAGGCGTTGGAAGGAATCGTCCTGGCTGAGGTAACAGAAATCTGGACTTGGTCATTGGCAGTGGGAATGGAAGGAATGAGTGATTCTGGATGCTTCTGTAATAAAATCACTAGCTAAGGAAAATACTGCTGGCATGAAATTGATGGCAATATACAAAATAAATACAAAAGTGCAGCACAGTTGGTGATAGACACAAATACAAGTAATTTATTTGCATTACCTTATTTTTGCCCTAAACGTGACTCATAGTTCTGTTTGGCTGTCATCTGCTGCCATGTGTCCTCATGTTGCTGGCATATGGAACCACTATTACATTGCACTCGAGAACTTATTCGATGAGCTCCAGCTGTTTCCTAGTCTAGCCATACTGATGCCTGGCTTATGGTACACGCAACTCTCTTGCCTTGAGGAAAAGGTTTAAATTGAGTCAGAATCTCTTTTAGTTGTCAATGAGGCCAACCCATTGGTTTCCTAAGGACTCTGCTTCCCTGGAAGAGTGGCCAGTGAATGTTGGCTACTCTCTGTGTCCATTATTAGTCTAGCAATAAAAGGAAATGAATTGCAGCTTCCTGACATTTGAATAGAGCAGAAAGCTAGCTATCTGTAGGCAGGATAAGCGGACTCACCAGAACCCAGCCATACCAGTACCTTGATATTTGACTTATAGCGTCCAGAATTGTATATGTCCTGGGGATACATTTCTATCATTTAGGCTACCCAGAGTGCAGTTTAGGAAGCAGAAGCTGACTAATGCAGTCTTTCAACAGTCAAGCAAAGACTTTGGAGATAACATTCCAAAACTCCAGAAATAAGTTTCTATAGGTTTTTTAAATATATTTTTGTATACCTTAAACTGTGCCCTGAGATAATGACAGTTATGACGTTCAGATTCATTTAAGGCAAAGAATGCACCTCACTGTAATAGGGTACTAGCTCAGCATTCCTGAGACCCTGGCTTTGCTCCATCACACTGAAAAAAAATAATAAAGGGAGATAGGAAGGAAGGAAATAAGAAAAAGAAATCATCTACAAGAAATGTATAGTTTTCTCTCTTTTTTCTTTCTTTCTCTTTTTCTTTCTTTTCTTTTCTTTTTTGTTTTGACTTTTTAAGACAGAATTTCTGTATGTAATCCTAGCTGTCCTGGAATTTGCTCTGTAGACAAGGCTGGCCTCAAACTCAGAGATTCACCTGTCTCTGCCTCCTGAGCGCTGGAAGTAAAAGCCTATACCCACTGCCTAGCTATAGTGATTATTTTTTAAAATAAACTACATTTTAAAATTAAATAGAAAATTTAAAAACGTGTTTATTGGGCCCATTATCACACTATCAAGGTGAAAATTATTAAAGAGAATGTATCCTATTTTATATTTTACGAATGTTCAAAGAACAGTTTGCATTTTATACTTAGAGCTCATTTGATACAGTCTGTCCTGCAAGTGCTCACTAGGTTCCTGTGACTGGTAACCATGGAAGTGGATACTGAAGTTCTAGACACTTTCCTTTCCAAAAGACATAGAAAGTCTTTGTCTTTCTCTTTTTGTTAGCTTTCTTATTACAGCTGTGTACATTTTTTTTTTAAACATCAAGCACTGAATAATAGTTTGTAATAGATAGTGAGTCGCCCATGGTTTAAATGTGTCTTCCCCCAAATCCATCCATGCTGGCATCTAAAACCCAATATACAAGTACTGGGATGGATCCCTACAAAGTTGTAAGAGTTGTCTGTCTGCACAGATGGGATTTGCGACCCTGTGAATGGCTTGAGCGACTGTGATAAGTAGAATTTTCTGCCATCAGCTAGTACAGAAACAAGGCATCCACCCCACAGAAAATGACTTTATCTTTGACTTAAGGCCTCTAGAACTCCAAGAAATAAACTCCTATTGCTCATAAGTTTCCCAGTTTTAGGGATTTGTTAGAGCAGTACCAGCAAACTCAGACAAGCTCTCTGTTCAGATTCTCTCTGCAGAACCAATGTGCCAGTACCTGAACCTGACACTTCACAGCTGCCACACTGTAGTTACTGTCCTAGGCTGTGTTGGCTGCCTCAACTTGCACCATAACCCTTTGGAGGTGGCTTGAGGCTTGTCTTGAGTAGTTCTTTAGATTGTGGCTTAGGTTAATGATTTAGGAAAACAGTTGAGTCACAGAAGCCAGGCTATATCAAGTTCTTTTAATCTTAATGTTGGGAGATGTGTTCATGGGTTTCAGTGTGCATCACAGCTGAAACAAAGCTTTAAATAATGACTTAAGGCTAGGTAAGATGCCTGTGTTAATTTTGGGGGGGTAAAAAAATCTTGGGTAACAATTTAAAGTTTAGAAAGGCACACTTTTAATAGTTGAGTGAGGGACTCATTTGAGATCAAGGAACAAAATAATGGCTCCCTGGATATTGCTGGCTGATGTCCCCTTCTTTCTAGGATGGGTTGGTAATCAAAGGTGATGATTAATTCCTTGTACCCATTTTTGTCCTCTGCTTCCTGATATTAAAAACTATTGATGAATGGATGTGCAGCCCGAGATTTTAAAGTAGAGCTGACTGATGGTTTTTCATATATAAAAGTTTAGATTTGTGATTTTTTAAAGATTTTTTATAATATTACCTTTGGAGATAAATAATAAAACAGCTTTGTAGCTGAGAAATGCAGCCTGCCAATATAAAAACGGGATGAGGAAAATACCTTACTTGCTTACACTCTGTTAATCTACATGAAGTTGCTTAGTCATGAATGTATTGGGTTCTTGGAACTAATTTGCTTTTCATGTGTAACACATAAAATGTTTAATCATGTAAGGAATATGGAAAACATGGAGGTTTTACTTGTAATCATTGTGATCATTCACTTAAAAAGTGGAATACAATCACATTGTAATTTTTATATTGCTTCAAAGATCCTGCATGAGTATATAGGCTGTAAGGGAGTAAAAAAATGACACAGAAGGTATAGATACATCCAGATAAAGGTAAGGAAAAACATAAAGGAGATGAGAAAGACGATAGGAAGATCCTACATGTGTGAGTGTGTATGTGTGTGTGTCTGTGTCTATCTGCTTGATTCTCTGTGTGTGTGTCTGTTTGTCTCTGTGTGTATGTCTGCAGCTGTCTGTCTCTGTCTTTCTGTTTCTCTCTCTCTCTCTCTCTCTCTCTCTCTCTCTCTCTCTCTCTCTCTCTCTCTCTGTGTGTGTGTGTGTGTGTGTGTCTGTGTGTGTGTCTGTGTGTGTCTGTGTCTGTGTGTCTGTGTGTCTGTGTCTGTGTCTGTGTTGGCCTCAGAAAGTTAAGTTTTGTCCAGCTCACTATTCCAGAGAATTGTTTCACTCCCTCAGAAAAATCAAATTAAGTGATGAGTTTACTGACTCTGTGGCTCCCCCTTAATTGCAAAGCTGCTGCATTGGGCCAAATGTGAGACAATCCTTAGCAGACTAATTGGTCATTCACAGAAATGAGCGATTGTTAAGCTCCATTTAACTTGACAGGACTTAGAGTCCCCTAACAAGATGCACCTTGAGTTGAGTTTCTAAGAGTTTTAACTAAAGAGGAAAAATCCACCACACACTGTCCCCATGGGCTAGAGTTCAGATTCCTAAAGAATAAAGAGGAGAGAAAATTCTGAAGGCTACCACTAGCGTTCTTCTCTGCTTTCTACAGAGTGGTACAATGTGTTCACCTACTTCACACTCTGGCCCTTGTGTCTTCTGTCCATGGGGGACTGTATTTCTACTTAAACCATTAGACAAAATAAACACTTTGTTTTCTGAGTTCCCCTTTGGCCAAATATTTGGTCACAACAATGAGAAACACAACTAATACTCATTTACGGAAAGAAGGACATTCACTATCTGCTAGGGTGGAGACGAGAGGATGCTTCGTGGTTTGCACCAGATTTACTCATGAACATTTGTGTTGCATCCTTTACCACAATCTGTACTTCTTTTCCCTGGCAGAGCTCTACCTTTCCAGATACTACTTTTATCACAGTACTATTGGTTGTGGCATTCTGACTTCTCTTTCTGGAATACTCTATTCACTACAGGACTCCTGATGACGTTAGTCATCTCTTTCAGGGAGCTGAGATATAAAGATATCCTTTATCTTAAAGCTTGGTTTTATCTGGTGTATGTAGATCTTCCCAAAGAAGTTCTTGTCCAAGCATAATACACCAAAACCAATGCCAGAGTTGTGTTGGCCATGGAGACCATGACCTCTCACTTTTTCTTTCTTTGCCCACTTATTCCCTATTCTTCCTCATAAATGAGACCCCACTACAAGTACTTTTACCAAAATGAGTCTGGAAGAGGAGCTACAGGGGAAGGAAGCCCTTAGCTGTATCAGAGTGTGAGTGGAGGGGAGGAAAACTCAAGCCCTCCACAGCTTCTAAGAGGCTCTAAGGATTTCTGAGGTGACCCTTGCAACACAGTAACATCAGTTAGGCCTAGTGCAACCAAGTCATCATCCAATGGAATCAAGGTGAATCATTCTATAAAAAAAAACAATCATCTCACAGTTCCAGCATGTTGAGCTACACAATGACTTTTCCAGGTTTCTATCCCTTCTAAAATTCAATCAAATGGTTGTTTTTGTGATGAAATGATATTCTAGTTCAATTATACATCTTTAAATGTCCTAGTTGCTAGAATAACAGTATTGTTTGTTACATTGTGCATTTGCTGAAATTTCACTAATTAAAATGTCATAAGATGGAGACACAAAGTTTGGAAAATCCATAAAAGAGATACTTTCAATAAGTAGCTCATAAGCTTTCCTCTGTTCTTAGGGGAAAAATACCAAAATAGCTGCTGTAAAGTCTCCTCTTACTAATGCTCCACTTAGAATCTAAACCCTGCAATTCACAGTGAAAGATACCCTGATGCAATAGCACAGAATTACGTGACTATTGTGGGATAACAATGGCTGATATCTGTTTACATCTCAGAAACATATTTGACCATTTATTTACTATCCTTGCCTGGAAGTGTTCCTTTCAGTGTTGTCAAAGCTGGAGAACTGAAAACCAGGGCAGAGTGTTGCCTCTCTGTCTTCCTTCCCTCATTTATCTGGCTATGGGTATTTATTAAGTACATATCTTAATCTAAATGTTGTCCCTAAACCATAGGCATTTGAAGAAAAGTAAAAATTTGCCTTATGAAGCTGTGTAGGAGAAAGAGCCAAGAAGCCACAAAGATAATAAGTAAGAATCTTAGAAGATGTTGCAAGTGATTAGTTATATGGAGATGAGAAAGAATACAAAAATGTAGGAATTAAAAAACAGTTCAGTTTTATTTTAATTTACTTACTTATTTATATATTTATTTTTGCAGTACTGAAGGTTGAATCCAGGCCCTGGGCATGTGAGGCAAGTATACTACTACTTAGTTATGCTTGAGCTCCTAACAATGATCAATTACATTATATTTTATTTAGTTTTAATTACTTATACAATTTTTTTATCATCATCATTATTTGGGAGAATTATTTGTTTAATACTTTTAATATAATTGTGCTATGCAGCTCATTCTGGCCTGGGACTTCCTAGGTTACTCAAGCTGGCCTAAATCTGGTAATCTTTCTGCCTCTGCCTTCTTCCCAATGCTAAAAGTAGATTATCTCACCCAGAAATAAGAGCTGATTTTAAATGTGTAATAAGGCATCATTAAAAACAAGATATTTGAACAAGTACTTCAGCACATTTATTGTTTCCTTATTCATAAATTTTACATTTCTATTTCTCTCTTTTTCTTTCCTAAAGCCTACTGGACATTGCATGTAATTTAAGAGCAGGACTAGTTGATATCTATCTATCTATCTATCTATCTATCTATCTATCTATCTATCATCTATCATATAGCAGTTTAGGATTACTTCTTGACATCCTTTCTTTTGACTTTTAGTCCTTGAACTCTCTAGGTGTTGATTCTATGCCAATTTTCTATCATGCTATTTGTTGGAGAGTATCTATTAGAGAAGGCTGCTCCAACACAGATTTAAACAAATGGAAAGTCTTGATTAGTCAGAAGGTGATTATACTCAGTGTTCAACTACACTAGGTTTTTAAGATCCCAGTGTAGGCCTAAGTCTTTCTTGAAGTAAAATTTTAGGCATTAAAGAAAATATTATTGGTTGGAATATTTCAGTTATCAAAAATCGTTATCTGAAAGCCAAATTACAAAAGCCAAAATAAAAATTAGTACATATAGACTTGTTTCCAGAATTATGGACTTGGAAGGATTTGGCCTTTGTTTTCATTTTTTCTTATTGTACTGTCTACAAGATGAGTTTTACAGCCTGATAGGCACTTCCATTATGGAGTCAGATATGCTAAGGTCTGAGAGCCTACAAAGTTCTAGGGGTCTGTTACACTATCTATCTTTGCTATATATGGATAACAATAGATATAGCTAGATAATAGAAGAATAGATAGGTATATCCATATGATATATATATAATAAATAAGTAAATAGAAAATGATAGTTTTATAAATATATGCAAAGATAAACAAAAGATAGATGAAAGAAAGATAAACAATAAGTACTAATAGATAGATGAACAAAAGATGATTTATAGGTATATAAATAAAAGATAGAAAGATGGGTGATTGATTGCTTGACAAGTAGATGATAAGTTGGTAGATAGATGATAAAATTGTTTTTCCTTTGATTTTTTTTTGTCTTTCCAGACTCTTAAGAGATCAGATGGTTTTTGCTCACTTTGGTAAGAGATAATTTTTATTGTTGTTCACACTATGGATTCAGCTACTAACTTTCCTGAAGGAACACAGAAGTAATATTTCACCAACTATTTCATCATTCCTTAGAACAATTCCATTGGCACACAAAATTATAAAGATATCATCATTAAGATTTTTATAATTCTTTAAATTTATTTTCTAATAATTTTGCATATAAAATGATGGTAATGATTGGGCTTTCTATAACTAAGGGGATTCAGGGAAGTTTCATTTAAAACAGGGGGTACAAACAAACAAAAAAAACCCTCCTGCTTCAATTCCTAGGTGTATCTAACAATTTGTTGTTGTTGTTTTTACCCACTTTGGATGTGTGTTTTTCCCTACATATCCAACTTTGCTTTTTTTTTTCTTCATGTTTTGGAGATTTAATTTGTCTTGTTTTAATAAAATTATCTTTCTTACCTAAATATCTCAGAATAGGTATGAAAATTAGGATGGAAAAACACTTGTATGGCGATGGAAAATTTAAAGATACCAATGAAATCATGAAGCTGGAGAGTGGCTTAGCTTTGTTCTGCTGCTTTGAGGACACTCCTCCCAGTAAGGCCTTGATATCATTGAAAACAAAATCTACCTTAAACTGACACTAATGCTCAGCTGCATATTCCTCTGCAAACAAAAGCAGAACAATATCCATATATTAGTATCCTGCTGGTCCTCTTTTCAGCTACAGCTTACTCTCCCACAATCTGTTGTAAATATCAGGTCAGTTCTGGGGAACCCTATTTCTCCCAAGCAAGAGTACCTTCCTAAATGTGTTTCACATAGATGTCTATCTTCTGCACAATTGTCCAATGACACCTTCTCCACTCTCTTCATTGCTACTTGATGGATCCCCTTTCCTCTGTATTATACTCTAATGGACAAAATATCAAGACCTATGTTCAGTTTGCCAATTGGAACTACCATTTCCCCAGCTCTTCTATCAAGACTTTGCAATGTGACTAGAGAGAGCGCTCCTCTGCCTCCAATTACTGGCAGTATTTTGTCTTTGTCTCTTAGCCACTCATTTCTTTGAGTCTACCCTTGTCCTTGTCAGCCAGGACTTGTGTTTTTAGCTGAAACCTACTGTTGGTCAATGACAGCTCTTTGCTTCCCATTTGATCACATAAGGGCATAGACTTCTCAATTAATAAAAATTTCCAATTTACTAGCTCATCCAAAGCCTTCCTTCTGTTTTTATTCATTTTTCAGTTCTGGAATTAATTATACAATCCAGTCATATGCCTCAAATACTCTCCAACTAGAGCCTTAGTGTGAATCAGTCAAATTGCCTTATAGATTACTTGGATTTGTATTCTAGTTACACCACTCAAATGCTGAGTAACTTCTCAAAGCTGCTTAAATTTGCCATGCATCTGTGCTCTCCCCTGTAAAGTGAGGACAATAAGGCAGTAAGTTCTGAGGGTGACCTGAGTGGCAACAGTAAAGGGTTTATAAAAATGCCAGGTTCAAGAAAGTTTCTCAGTGAACACTGACTACTCATCATGGTATTATCTAAATTCAGAAACTAGTGAAATAGTATATTTTATGAGCTAAAGTACCTAAGATATAAATTCATACTGTTTGGCTAATCTTCCCATTGATGAAACACTTAAAAGAAGTTGTATTGGAAATATCTTGGAAGACAGTCATGGTAAGTTCCTGTGGTCTCAGCTCCATCAGGAAACAGACTCTGAAAGACCAGGTGTTCAAGGCTAGCCTGGGCTACAAAGTAAGTTCCAAACAAAAAAAGAAAAACAAAGAACAAAATACAAGGCTGATTTTATTGAAGCATTGGTTTATCTTCTGAGTCTCTGTGCTATAGTATATAAGGAAATCAGTTGTTTATTTTCTTTCTAATTCTAATTGGACAGATAACTCCCTTTCTTTCCAGAACTCATTCTATTTGTCATAGAATAATAAACTCCTGGCATTTAATTATGACATTTGTGAAGGTGGTGGGTACCAATTATAAACTGAAAGATATGTTTCTTCATATTCTTCCTTACATCAAAATTGTAATTTTAGAAATTAGATTTTAAAAGTAGTTTAAGCAATATCCTCTCCCATCGACACCATGTCACACCACTTCTTCCAGATCTATAACTATGTGACAGCTATTATATGCTCTCAATATGTCAGGACACATTCTTCCTTGGATCTGAGAAATCTCTTTGATGATAATCTGACAAATTCCTTAAATTACTCACATATTTGAAGAGAGATCTCATGGCCCCCAGAAAATATATATTTCTTTGATTACTAGGCTCCAGTTCTAACAAAACTCTGTCTACTGTAGTAATACTTTGGCCATCTTCTTTGTAGAGTGATGCAGACCAAAGATGTGATTTAAAGCTAAAATAGTATTTTAATATTTAAAACAGTCAATATGTTTTACTTTTAAAAATACCATGGCACTACCAAGTTGTGTCTCATAAAAAAATCAGTAAGATATTCATTAATGTAAGGAACTATTATTACTTTAGAAGCAATTAAGGAATTACCAGAAAGAACAATGTAATATTTTCAAACTATGCACTGTAAGAATCATAAATAACTTATCTAATTTTTAATCAGGTTTTATGATTAGTAAATGAATTTGGACAGAGATAAGATAAAATTTAGAATTGGGAATAAGTGTTCATTATGTCTCAAGATCCAAAGTGATGAGCCAAGCCTTATGCCAGAAGAGCGGTACTGCAAATTTGCTCATCTGATAATACCTGGGAAGGAGACAGGAGTGGGCCAAGGCCCTCTATATATCTTCAAGGATACATTCCTAGTGACCTAGCTCTTTCAGTTCAGCTTAAGCTTCTAGAGTTTTCAACACCTCCCATCAGTTCCAACGGCTAGGGACCAACCCATCAATATAAAAGTTTCTAGGGGCCACTTGAGCTATAAACTACAGCAGAGTCATTTAGAGAAACAACCAATATCTTTTAGTAAATAGCTCTATCAAGGTGTGTTCATAGCCTTGAAATGTATTATCCAATGTGTTTACCAGAATGTCGTATTTCCAGCTAAGCCTTAGATGGCCCCTGCTTTGAAAAAGATGATTCATAGCCTCTCTTAGCCTAATTCCTGCCATTGAATTTTAATGGACCAATGTCATTCTGTTTCTATTTAATTTCAATAGACCCAGAGTCATTTGATGAAAAAAGTTTTCATGCTAACAAATAGCACAATTTCATTTAAGGATGACACACATGTGTCTTGTGTCCCTTTTGTCTACGAAGAAATTACCAACAAATTAGAGTATTCCTACCAAACACAACCCCAGCCTGCCACACTTAGCAAGAGTTTCAGAAAGGAAGAAGAAAGAGAGACTCACCTTCCTACTTGTATGAGAGTATATTCCCTGGGGAAATGAACCTGCTCTCAATTATCCCTTTCTGTTTTCCCAACAAAAAGAAATGACAAGATGTTAACTTTGCAATTTTCATAAAGTCAGTTTCATTAGTGAGGAAAAGGGAAAAACAAAAATCTTATCAAAAGTAATTTTTATTTTGAACCCAAAAGAGTAAAAGGTAAAGCTATTGAAATCGGTAAATGCCCAAGTACTTAAAAACCTTTGCTTGGATACAAGTTAGATCACAAATCTATTTGTAACTCTGCTATAAAAGTATATTCATAACTCATAAAATTATATGCAGGAGCCTACCTCTATTTCTGTTCTCATTCCCATTCTACTTTAAATAGTTCATACAGTTAATAATTTTCCAGATGCTATTAACTGTTTCAACCAACTTCTTAAGGAAAATACAAACAAAAATAAAATATTTATTTGTCTTTATAATTTCCCCTCCACACTAACACTTTCAGCTTAAATGTTACTTCTTCAGGCACTCTGATTTCATCACAAATCCTGTCCAACGAGTCTCTGGCAGTCCTAATGATGAGTACCTCACTCATCTCTGGAGTCCTAAGCCACTCATCCCAGCCATGTGACAGTGTTTTTAATTGCTAATGCTAGCAGTATGCATTTTAATTATACCTTAATCATTTACTGCAGACAGTTTCTGTCCAGAAAAGTTATTGGGAGTCATTCATTACAAAGTACTTGTTGACTTTTGGAGTTTTGGCAGGCTGGGACAGAATTTCTGAGAAAGTATTATGTGGACATTCCAAAAAAAAAACCAAACCAATATTGAAAGTTCCTCATGAAAACAGTTCATTTGGGACCAGGCTGTGGCTTTATCTTGGATTGAGGCCCTACAATCAAGACCCATGGATCTATCTGCAAGAGTACAGCATACCACCTATGTTTCCTCTCAAGGACGGCTTCCATTTGTTATGTGAGAGCTACTAACTGCCAAAAGGTTGGGACTCATTCCAAAGCTGCTGTGGGGCTGTGAGTATATTTCTCTGCCAATATGTACTAATGACTCACTTTCCCTAGTAGAACTTTCATGAGACTGGAATTCATGGATGGTTGTCTGGAGAATGTCTGAGAGGAAGTTAACAAGCCACTGTCCTGGTTTATGATGGAGAAGCCTTCCTGTGGTAACCAGGGTAGTCAGCTAGGGCAAACAACAACATATTCCAGTAATGTGTCTGCATTACTTTCCATAAACAGTTCATGAAAGATCAGCATAAAATTTAGCATAGTCGGGCAAGGGATGTTAAAACCTTCTGAAGAAAGCCATAGATGGGAAACTGAGGATACCATATATTAGTAACTGTATCCATGTGGAAGCCTTAGTAAATGGCTCTGGTCCAGACAGAATGTCCAAAAAATGTGTGTGTATGTGTGTGTGTGTGTGTCTGTCTGTCTGTCTGTCTGTCTGTCTGTGTATGCCTGTGTGTGTGAATTCCATCAGTCAGTTTGCTGATCTGTCAAGATGACCGATCACTTTGAAATACATGGACTTAGCCAAAATGAAGTCCACATGACTACTCTTTTTACTTGCCTTTTTAAAATTTATTTTAAGGCCTTTATAATTACTAAATGTTCTCCTTTCTCAGAAGATATTCTGAGAGCAAAGCAAAAATATCACTCTTGTAAAGCCATTTTCATTCTTCCAAAGGTCTGCTGGTAAATTATTCCCACTGATCTTTCCATCTTTCTAGCCTGTGCAAACACACCTAACCCATACTACATTTCAACAGATGGCGCTTCATTTCTTTAAAGGAAAGCAGCCGTGGGTTTAGACAGTTGAATTTTTAAACTTCTGTATTTACTGAAAGTGCATATGGTGCTATATGGACAAAGAAATTGTACTGAAGGAAAAACATTTCTGTCTGCGGCACCTCATAGGCTCCTAGGAGAAAAGTGTGCGGTTACACCATGTACTTCTCACAAAGCTGTATTTGGCTCTAATGCTCTTCCCTTCCTAAAAATTAGACATGTAAAATGCATGTATCAGAAAGTTTCTTTATTTGAAATTTCTCCCTTCAGCTGCAAATGGAGGAGTATAGAAAAGATTGTTACCAAAGAGACTCAAGTGATTTCTAGGAGAAAAATGAACACAAACCTGAACACACACACACACACACACACACACACACACACACACACACAAAGTGAAATAAAACAACCTCTGTATGACAACATAAGCAGATGTTGGTGTAGAATTTACAAGGATGGGAGGGCTATAAAGCTTCCCTTGAGCCACTCATAGTTCATTTAAAGGCCAAGAACGCCCCCAAAATCTGTTTCTAATTTTACAGAAATCTTTCAAAATTTGGCACAGTAGTCAAAAGTCCGTGAAAAAAAAAGTCTTCATGTCCTGACTTCAGCTTCCAACTGGAAGACAGACTTGCTTCTTTTCAACGGTTTTCACAGACGCAGTGACCACGCTGTGAAGTGAGAATCAGCTAACTTTCAAAAACATCTGGAAAAATGAAGGTTAGTGCGTGTGGTCTCAGGGATTACCAATGAAGTGGGAGCAGCACGGGCTGAGTATTGTCAGTTTTCTATTGTTTAGAGAAGGTGAGAATTTCTGTGTGAGTATCGCTTCCTGGTGTGTGTTAGGATTGGAAAGTGGCACTAAATATACTGTAGAAACATTTGTTTTAGCAGAACTGGAAAGGTTCCAGCAATTACCGCCAGATCAGTGGAACACAATCGCAAGCTTTGTAGAGAAGTGGGAGCCAGGGCTCGACAAAATCTTACCATTTCTTAGTAAGGAACTAAGCCTGTGTCTGATTTTCTATATTCTACGTAGACATGGCTGAAAACTGTTTTTGGAGCTATCACCTTGGCAGCGCTTGCTTTACTGGTCATATGCATTGTCTTACGTCCCTCAAGAGGTAAGAAATTTTCTGATTCACTCAGTCTGCTTAGCGTAGCCTGGAAAATGCACCAAAGTGTGAACTCAAATGGGTGAACATTTCCTGAGTGCCTGTTTTCCGAAGGAGGCCTGTTATTTCTAAGAAGACATATAAGTTCACAGTTGTGTTGTTGCAAGACCAGAAATACTGAAGAGCTAAGGGTAGGCAGAGATTTACAGTGTTATTTCAGCAGCAGAAAAACCTGGGAGCTAGTTATTCTGCGTCACTCCCACCACCCCCAAAAATACATGCAGAAGACAAGCTTTGATAGGCCTTTCAAGACAATATTTTTAACTTGCATTGTTTTCTATTACTAGATTTGCCTGGTGGCAAGAAAAAATAATGAGTAAGAATAGAAAAGTTAAAAAAAGAACCTACGGAGGCTTTGAAATCACTAAATAGTGCTTCCAAAATTTTAAGGAAGACATTAAGAATAGAAATCTCAGGAATAGCCATATAGGAAAAGTAAAATTTTTGTTCTATATGTGGTAGCAATTAACGATTCAGTTAGGAGGCTTGGGATAGTTAAGCAAGTATTATCCAGATAAACTGGTTCTTTGTGTGCATGCAGAAAGGTTTAGGCAGACAATAATGCCACATGACTGAGACCTAAAAGATGCTATTCACTGATTTTGAAACTAGTTTTAATTTTATCAATTGATGTGAACTCTTTCTTATTACGAAAACTCTTATGAACAGCAACTCGATCTTCTAAAGCAGAAAAATGATGCAACAACATCAGAGCCTGTACTGCAGGATCTGGATAAGAGCTAGAAAATACCTGTGCTTACAAGTGAACTATCACTAAAGGACACACCTTCAGCCAAAGAATACACGAGTCCTGAATTATCTGTTGCCTCTAAAATTGAGGCACACGAAATAGTTGAAGAGTTCAAAATGTTCATGGGACTTTCACAAGGTTAAAAAGTCAACACATGTTCGCCTGATGAAGGCAGTGATCCTACGCTCGTATTTTAATATTCAGCTTCCTTTCCATTCCCAATAGCACAGGATTTTTCCTGGGCTACTAAAAATGTATGCCCTTATTTTCATTTTATTTTCAAAATAAGTTCAAGTTCAAATTGATTTTAAGCCAGACTGTCACCTCAGTGTTTCAGAGCACACATCACCTTCAACCCAGAGATATTGAGTGCTGGGCTAGGTCTCTGACACTTTAAATGCAATCTATTAAAAATTATCCTCTGAATTTTTCAGACACTCACTAGAGTTTGAAATAGATAACCTGTTCCCTCAAAAATATGCTTTTAAGATAAAAGTTCATGGACTTCATTGAGACTGCCTTTAACATCCATACATGTTGAACTTTGAACTTAGAAGTGTATTTCCAATGAAGCATATTTATCTAATGCAAATAGCATATAAGGATAGATATTTGGGTCTATACTTACATTTATAGATATAGACATTTGTGTAATTACATATAATCCCAATCTTTATCTTCTTTCCAAGATTTTTATGAATAGCATACTCAAAAATATGTTATAAACTATATATAACATAAAAGTCCTGTGTTTTTTATAACATAGATTTCTATTTTCAATGAAAAAGATTATTCTCTAAGTAACTTCCTGTTATTGTGAAATAATCAAATTAACATCAAGATAAAATTTTAGGACTCATTTAGTTCTAATGGAGATGGAAGAAATGCTTAGAACTTCTCTTTGTTGTGTAACATCATTGTCTTTTTATACTGAAGAACCTCTCAGTATGTCACCTGAATAGCTTCTGAGTGAAGCTAATCATCCAGCAGGTCTGGGTTCTGATGTGATGACCTCCTTCCTTTGATCTATCTTCTTTTCCTCACACCCTACACCTTCACCATGTCCTGGATGTACCATGCTAACTCACATTTCTGCAGTGCCTGAGAGAATAAAATTTGAGGTGGGAAGCCAGGGAAAGTATGAAGGGGACAGAAAAGAGAACTAAAACCTACGTATGCCTCTAAATCCACTTTATCAGAAATGCCATCAGCACACATTTGTCTTCCGGGCCTTGTGTTTCTAGTTCAGGCACTATGTGCCCCTGTAACAGAAGTCAAGAAATAACCATCCATTTCTTTATTTCTACACTAATGCACTAGGTCCCCTAAGTACCCTCTATCACTGTGCTGTTGTGAAGATTACAAAGGCCAGCAGCCCCAATTTTCCCTCAGGCAAAAATGAAATAATTCTTCATTCATGGCCTCACCACTGTGGCAGAAGAAGATGTCTGCCATTCTCCACAACTATCACAGAAAGAAACAGAGTCAGGACAAAGGAAGTCTCTCTTCCAGGGTAGAAGTCCACAAAGAATCAGCCTCCAGCTTAAAAAAGTTTTGGAGGAAAGAGAGCGGATCTTAGGAATAAGTGGAAATGTGGTAGTGAGTAAGAACGCTCTGTTTAGCCCACTTACATATTAAAAACTCTTAAAAGATTTCATGTTAATTTTAATCCAAACTGAAGACACACACACACACACGTTTCTACACCACAGTCCCATGTGATCCTTGGCTTCGGCCCCTTCATTTGACTTTCTCTTCTTTCTTTCTTTCTTTCTTTCTTTCTTCCTTTCTTTCCTTCTTTTTAATCCTGCCTCCATCTCTCTCTTAAGGATTTCTTTCCTGGCATCACCCTTATACCACAATGAGAATTCAGCCAGGACAAAAGTCAACACAGTGCTCTTCAGTTTTCCTTTTACAAAGCTGTTGACCACCATCACAGAGACTTTTCTATTTACAGAGATTTACAAATGTATGTGATGAAAACTAAAACTAGAAATGAAAAGTTGCAAAGGTCTTAGAATTCTTTAAAAATCTCTATATATAGCCTTCCTTGAATCATAATTTATGTTTTCTGAATTTTGCCTTTTCCTTCTCTGGTTCTTTGGATAGTACATTAATTTATGTGGTGATCTTCAGACACTCAATACATGTTAGCTATGATTATTTTGCGCTTATTTATGTTACTTATGTATCTCTGTGTGTATGTGTGTGGGCGTGTTTGTATGGTTGTCAAGGACAACGTCTGAGAGTTGGTTTCTCTTCTACCATCCGGGTTTTTGAGACCAGACTCAGATTGTTAGGCTTGGCAAGAATCACCTTTAACTGCTAGACCATTTCACCATCCCAACTATAATTTTTTTTATTCCAAAATTTATAGTAGGTGCTATATGCTCAAAAATGTGTCTACAACTCTTTTTTTCTCTTCCATCCTAATATGGGCATATATTTGTGATAAAAGATGATTTGTAGACTTTTCTCTTTAATATATTTAATTTAAAAAATCTACCTAATTCTGATAGTAGGAACTTTTATCTCTAAATGTCATCCTTGGTTCTATGTTGAACTTGTTTGGACCTAAAGCAACAAATGTTTTAGAAACTTTTGTATATGTGGCAATCATAAAAAGAAAAAAATGTGGAACGATAAAGGGAGTGGGGGTATGAAGCTGAGTGAGAGAAAGCAAAGTGAGCCTGAGTAGGAAATCACAGGATCTCTTGCAGTGTGACTGGTGGTCCCCAAGGAAAGGGGGACACTATTGCTTTAGCCTTGGACCACCAAATACCTCTTACCTGCCTTTACACTATTTGCTCCATTGATTTTTGAGGCCCATTTGACCTAATAAGTTTTATAAAATTTGTATTGGAAGCCAATTTTAAAATCAGATTACCCATAAGAAATTAAAATCTTGGGCTTCTTTACAAAAGCTTAAGTGTACATTAAAGCATCTTCCTGCCCCTCAGCATCAGAAGTCTGTTCTGGAGGCCAGGAGAACTTGACAGAACTTTATGTTCTCACAGATCTGAGGTCTGGAAGTCCAAGGTGCCAGCTTGTCACTTTCTCTAAACTTCCTTTGACTCACAGACTGCTGTATCCTTACTGGCCTCTCCCTTATGTATGTATGTTTTCCTGGCATTGCTTCCCTTCTTATAATGACAACAAACCTCCATAATGGCTCTGCCATTATGATGTCCCTTAACTTTAATTACATCATTAATTTTTAAATACAATCACATTGAGAATGCCCTCCAACTTGTAACCTTTAAATTTTTTGCATGTTTATATGCTTTTATTTATTTGTGTGCACATGTACATACCCTTGCATACCAAGGTGCCTGAATGAAGTTCAGAGTGCAGCTTCTAGGCCTCGATTTTCTTCTTCTATGATGTGGATCCCATGATAGGACTCAGGTGTTCAGACTTGTTGGCAAACACCTTTAGCTATGTCTCTAGCCCTCAACTTGTCACATTTAGAGGACACAGGTCCATCCATAAATAGATAGCAAGGGTGATCAATAACATTTTCTTTGACATGATGACTAAACTAGGACTTTAAGAACAAAAAGGATAAAATCTCATGACAAGCCCTCATTACAGGGGAAAATGAAGAACAAGGCTCAGAAGTGTTTTTAGAAAGTTTGTGAAACCAGAAAAAGCCATGACTCCAGAGCTAGTTCAGTAATGAGCAGAGAAAACATAGTTACATATAGAGACTGATATTATATAAACATGTATCACTATTAATGCTTATTGACACCCATACTAATAATATGAGTATTATATTATAATACATATTATATATACAATAGTACTCCCACACTAATAGCTACTTATATATGATATAATGTATTTTAAAAGGTCTGAAATTCATAACTAATTTAAATAAAACAGAAATTAATATCTTCTAAGAAGAAAAATTCTTTCAGTGCTTAGGTTAGGCAGAAATAGTTATCATTCTGGTAACCATAACTGCTTTAACTCAGCAGTTCCCTTTTGTAAAAATAAATTTGTGAAATACAATCATTTTAAAAAGCAGATGAAAATATGTTTTGGGGATTTTCCCAGTATTAACATTTACAACTATAAGACAAACTCTCTAATATTTCTAAAGAGTTTTAAACTTCTTTTTTCAGTGTTATTGTGAAGGGAAAATGAAGGCATTCTGAAAGGTTGAGGGAAAGAACAGAAAAGGTCATGTGAGCAGACCAAATGCATAGATTTGATTTCTGTGATTGTTACTCGAAAATAAAAAATTAATATTAACAAACTAACTCCCTTTGAGTATTGCCAAATTCTCAATAATTACAAAAACAGCCAAAAGCTTTAAGATAATCCTGTAATCCAAAGAAGTTTAGCTGTCTCAGATTTCCAAAGAAGATTGTATTACAGCTTCCAGAGGGTCATCTGACCAGAGACATACCTTGAGAAAAACAGAAAACATGTGCTAAAGGTAAAGGTGACGATGTGGAAAAGCAAGCCTGATTTCTCTTTCCAAAACCACGCAAGGTTCAGCTGGGACTTAGGAGTGGCAGTCATCAACAGAGGGGATACAAAATAAAATGGTCTCTTTATAGAAAGCAGCCAATCAAACACAAAATCTCTCTTTTTCTTAGCACCCATTCTATTCAAAGGAAGGAGCATACTGCTTATTTTCAAATCCTTGTAAACCGATTGAAATGGTATAATAAAATAGAATAATTCATAAACTTTATTCACCTTTATTCCTATTGGCAATTACAAGAATAGCATGAAGATCTCAATTGATTATACACAAACTGTGATTTTATATTTGGCAGAAAAAAAAACAATGTGCTGAGTACATTTAAAAGGAACAGATCAAAATAGCCTACATGGCCAAAAGCAAACACAAACAAACAAGCATCCAGGCAAGTTGGAGGGGACAAGTTTCCCCAATAACTTTAGATATCAAAAGTCACAAGCGAAAAATAAATATAAAACTGGAACAATACTATTATTCCTAAAGAGAGAGAATGAGAATTCATGTGCTGTCACGTGTGTAATCTCAGCACTCAGACCAGAGGGTCCAGGCCACGAGTCTGATCTTTAACACCTGCTAGTGCTATATGACATGACCTTACCTCAAAAATCCAAAATGTGAAAAGTGAAAGAAAAAAATATTGAGTCAGTACTTTTAAAATCCCCTCCAAACAAAATACTAGGCCCAGCCCAGATGGCATCAACAAAGAGAGAGAGAAGAAGAAGGGGAGGGAGGGAGGAAGGGAGGGAGGGAGGGAGGGACTTTCCAACTTGCTGTGGCCAGTGCTGTCTGATATTAAAACAAGCAAACAAAAAAAGATGAGAAGAAATAGAAAATATGTAGACCAAAATACTTTATGACTATTAATTTAAAAATTCTTAGCAAAATATGATAGTAAACCAAATTCAGTGATATTTTAAAAGATTGTGCATCAGAACCATTGTATTTCACCCAAGAATATAAGGTAATTTTAACATTTTTAAATGAATCTAATAGGCTTTTTTAAGTAAATAAAAATGAACAAAACCCATGTTTTCATTAAAACAAGTACAGAGCAAGGATTTGAGAAAAACTTGGCTGTTTTCACAATAAAAATATTCAGTAAGTTAGAATGGCACAGGCCTGCAGTTGTAGCACTGGAAGTTCAGAGGCAGAGGAATAGTTGTAACTATGAAACTCATCTGGTCTAATTAGCCAGTTCCAGGCCAGGCATGCAGGGGACCCACTCTAGAACCCAGAACAAAAACAGACAGAGTGAACAGATTAAAGAATTGTTTAAGAAGGGGATTTCTGCTCACAAGTCTTGATAGTTCAACAATAGCTCTCTCTGAATGTGGCAGAGGCTGAGAATTTGATGGCTGGATGTTGAAGCACTGATTTCTGGAGAACTGTTAGTGTTCAGCCCATGCTGGGAGGCTGGAAAAGCTGAGTTCAATGACAGCAATGGATGCTGATGATAGTGGCAGCCATATTGTAGATGCATGCACTCACTAGCAAAGGGTAAATGTGGGCAGGCAAAAAGGGAGTAGTGATTTTCTCTCAGGCTTCTTTGTATTTGGACCACCCAGGAGGGTGCTGCTGGCTATTCTAGGGGAGGGGTCCCCTTCTCAGTTAATCTCTTTCAATAAACACCCTCACTGACATGTCCAGAGGGGTTTTTTTTAGTTCATTCTAGATCAATTAAATTTGACAATCATGGCCAACCATCATAAATACATTAGCAGTGAACATTCTGTAAAGAAGATACAATTAAATGGAAAGCTATGCCAGTTCAATCATCATAAAGCAATATTTTTACAAAACAAAAATTTCTAAATATGTGTATGCATTGAATATAATTCCATCTATATTCTACATCAATTTAACAGAAATTGATAAATTGATCCTCAAACCTGTAAAATAGCTAAACCTTACTGAAAAGTAAGCCAGGGGAACTTGTAGTATCAGGATGTTGTGATACTAGCACAGGAGAAGGTGTATAAATCTGCACAATTAGTTAGTACAGAAATAAAGCTTCATAGAAAAGAGATGTTTCAGTGGGTAGAGGCTCTTATCATGCCATGCGTGCATCCTGACAACTTGATACCCCACTTCAGGATCCTGCATAGGAAACAGGGTATAATGGTGTATATCTGTAATCCCTGCCCTTCCACAAGGATACAGGGGAATTAGTTGAGCACTCGCTGGCCAGATATCTTGTTGCAGAACAGAAAAGAGAAACTCTGTCTCAAAAAGATGGAAGTGAAGAGCTGACACTCTGAAGCTGTTTTCTGACCTCTACAGATACATCATAATTCTCTTGCCTACCTCCACTCCCACACACAGTAGTTAAATGATTTTTTTCTTAAAAAAGAAAGTTCTCTAATAATTGTTAAGTAACTTTTATAGTTACTTTGACAAATCAGTGGGGGAAAATATTAACAGAAACTTCAGTTGAAACAATTTGAATGCTCATGTGCAAAAGAATGGACTCTGCTCTCATACCCTAAAAAAATTAACTCAAAGTAGGCCAAAGTCCCAAATAAAAGACCAACATATTCAAACTCTCAAAACCTGGAGAAATCTTTAGATTCTTGGGTGGACTGATAATTTCTAAGCTATAAACCAAAAGTATAAACCACCAAAGACAAAATAGGTAGATTAAAACCTTTCAAAACTTAACACTTTTAAATTGCCAAGAATAATATCACAAAAGTGAAGAGTGTTCATAAAATAAGAATATTTGTAAAGAATGTATCTAAGAAACAATCAATGCAAAAATATAAAGACCTGTAACAACTCCCACTAAAGAATGAAATAACCCAACTGAAAATCTGTCCAAAGGATACACAAAGAAAGTTAACAAGTGCTAATAGGCATGTGGATGGTGTTCAACATCATTCATCATTAGAAAGCTGCAAATCAAAACCACAGTGAAATGCCTGGAAGGAAAACAGCAGGAAATAACTCATCCTCTGTAATGTAGCATGCAAAGGAAATGGAGGGAAGCAGCCAGAGTAGAGAGAAATGTAGTAGATGAGTTTTCAGGTCTGGCTACTGAACAAAGGGATCAGTCCCAGTCACTTTAATGGAGGAATGTGTTGAGGATGTAGAGTGCCACTTATGTAGAGGGAGCTGGAGAAGGAGAATGGGAATTGTTTCACTTTATTTATTCTTTCTTTCCTTTTCTTTTTTTTTGCTATTTTCTCTTCTTCTCCTCTTCCTTTTACTCCCCCCATCTATTTCTCTCTGTACATGTGTGTATATGTGTACCACTTTATCATTAGCCACACCTCTAATGGTACTGATTCTGAAGTACAAGTGAAAATGTTAAGAAATTGCACACAGAGGTCTGGAGTGTATAGAATGGACATTCAAGTGTGACACTGGCACTACAGGTGGGTCCCCAAAAGCTATCCTGAAAGAATAAACAACCTTCAGAGAGTGGCTCTTCCTCAGGCTACACACAGTAGCAATAAAGGAGCTACATCACAATTTCACACAGAAGTTGGAAGCTGTGCTGCCATAGGACAAGGATGTCCTTTGTGCTGTCTTAAAATGGACAAGGATGGGTTTCCTGTTTATATATCCCCAAAAGGTACCTGCATGCCTACTCTTATGTGTGATGCTAATCATGTCCTGTGATCTTAGAAAGCTTACTATGGAAAAAAGTTTACGCTTCCTTTGAATGACTTGTTATTCAGTAAGGTTGCTACTTTCTGAAATGAAGTGCTTCTGACCTCTTTACCCAGACAGTAAGTTCTCTAAGCTAAAAATTTCTTTGCTCAAAGGTAACGCAGAGTTCTTTGTTTTCTTTTCATCTATGATTTGGAGCAGAATTACTCCGCCTCTTACATGTAGTTTGGATGTTTTAATTTTTTATTTGTTGTTGTTTTACTACAAGTGTGCTTTTAATGTTAAACTATAATGATGAATGGCTCAACCTCTATAATCCGATGGATTTAAAGTCCAAGTTTGTGATACATTAAACATGTTAGTTGGCCTCTAATCTCCATTTTCTAACTTGCAAATAGTGTTCACAGCAAAACACATCTCAGAGAAGCACCGTGAGGGCACAACAGGTGTGTGTGTGTGAGTGCTTGCATCTTGTAAGAAATTAGCTAAGTTGTAACACATTCTTTTGCCAGCATAAATTTATTACTTCAGACCCCTTTCTTCCCTAGTCGTAGGTCTTGACTCATTTGATTTTAAATAGCTTTAAGTGTATTTTTCACCCAAATATTTCCTGCACTTTTCCTTTGGACCTACTCTTGAAACAAGCACAACCTGATGATTACAATAGTGGCCCTTCTCTTAAGTAGGTTCTTTGCAAAGCTGGCAGAAGAATGGGAACAGTGCTCCGGGGCCACTTGTCTTCATATAGTGGCCTTATGGCATCAATCTCAACTCATTCATGAAAATAAGAACAAAAAGACCTGCCTGTCATTGTGCGCCCACTTAGAATGGCGTGCCTCTCCATGTGTTTCCTGACAAATGTGAGCATGAAGATTGGATTTTTCTACTCTGATACACACTCTCATTCTTTCAGAACTAGTCATTTAAATGGCAGACACATCCTCATAAAGACACAAAGTCTTCAGAAAGAATTGGAAGTACAGCAGCTCATTACTTGCGTGTGAATCATTTCATGAGTTGTGATTTCTTGAATAATTAATTGGGCTAACTTTCAGCTTTACTTAATATGTTGAAAACTCAAATAATTAAAGCATGACTAATTAGGGCATTTAAGTGCTGTATGAGTAACTATGCTAAAGATGGGCCAAAATGAGTTTAAGGGCATAGCCAAGGATGAAATGTTAAATGGACAAGTGTCAGTTGTGCAGAACACACAGATATGCTTTGACAGCTACACTTGATTTCTTTTAAGGCATCTGAGTTTGGAACCACAAATGCAAAGCCACCTTTCGAAAATCACCCCATTATTATATTCCAGCATCAATCATTGTTTGAAAAATAATTAGAATATTCAGTTATTCATTCAAGAATTTGAAGGATAAAATATCTTAATGGAATAATTATTCAATTTTGTTTTTTTTATTTTTATATACATTTTATACAGTTTTACACACACGCACAGAGACACTCTACACTCAAACAATGACCAGAGTGTTTTCCCTATAATCTTACATCTAATCTGGAGTAGAAGCCATCAGTTTGGGGTCAGCAAGAAAGCATGCCTGAAGGAAAGCCCATTGCAGGCAACGCAGAGATTTACTGCACAGGAGCATAAACGTTGAAAGAGACCCCTCACGTTTACTGAGAGCCATTATTGCTGCTTGGTCTGCTGGTAGCTAATCTCCATGACATACAGATGCTATACAGCCATAGATACTCCCAGGAGTTCATAGTCCAGAAGCAGATCTAATGATAGGTGAAGGGATACATTGAATAGAGCAAATTTAGAGAAGAAGGAGGAATCATCAGAAGCATGGAAAAAGTTACCAACTCCCAGACCTCAGCCAGACACTCTGCTTCAGTGAGCATGAATTTGAGAAAAACTAAAAATCTTTTATATATATATATAAAACCTCCCACCTGAGCCTTCCTGGTACTGAAATTGCAGGTGGAAATGGCCAGGCTGGATTGAGAAACTTGCTTTCCTTGGGAGCTGCAGTATTGAGGAGTGAACTCAGTACAATGTTCATGTTAGACAAGCACTCAGCCCCTGAGTCATACCCACCATCCTTTACTTATTATGTTTTTATTTAGACACAGGCTCACTAAGTTGCCTAGGCTGAACAAATTCAGTAGCCTAGACAAGCTTTGAACTTTCTATTTTCTTACCTCACCCCCCAGAATAGCTAGGATTATTGACCTGTGCCTCCTGTCATAGAAATCTATCTTTTAAGTAATATTCCACATGGCTCCATGTACCAAATTTGGGTTAATATTTACATGAAGACACACATTAAGTGAAATATTATATATATTTATATGTGTGTGTGATTATATATAAATATATATATAATCACAATACAAACTAAAGCACAGAATATAAGCCTTGGTATATTTATGAGGAAGAATTATTAAAAATAAAGTAGTGAAGTATCTGCTAACTTAGTTTATTTTTTTTCACCCAATGCTATTTCTTGTGTTTCTTCTTTTTATAGGGTACATGTTAGAAATACATAGCAAATATGACTCCCTCTTCATGGTTGGCACTCTGTGTCTTATGGAACTCTTACCCAGACATGAACAATACACATTTTCAATACTGAAGTGGGGTAGTGGCAAAACTCCAGGAAGAATGTACTAAGTGACAAAGGCCAGTTGACGGTGCAGTGATCCAGGGTTACAATCACAATTTTGTTGTCTTATTTCCACCCTTATGTAATTTGAAGCAACACCATAGAGTAGAGATGCAACATCCACCAAGTTACAGACACTTGGTAAATCACAGCAGGAAAAGAAAACCCAATTTAAATTCTTCTTATTCCACCAGGGGTATATGTAGCTATGCCCAGCCTAATACCAACACAGCTACACTTCCCATTCCCTTAGTCTACAAAGGTAGCATGAGGTTAGAAATGATCTGCGTACCTCAGTCTGAGCCACGAGCCTTATTCTTTATCTGCACACATAAGCTGTGCATCGTGCTTGGTTGGAGGTAAGTACTATTCTCATTATAGCAATGAGTAGTATGATTAATACTATTTAAATACTTTAATGATATTTTGAGCCATAAAATGACATATGCTAACTTCTCTAAATAGATTGTTGGCATTTGTAACTACTATGCACCCATATAAATAAGTGACTAACTAGGAAATCATATGAAATATTCTATCAAGTACAATCTTTCTGTAACCTGAAATTTAGAGATTGCAAAAGAAAACAGCAAACCCTAGGCATCTTCTTGAGAAATATGATAAATACCAGGTGACCAATAATCATATGAAAAAGAAATGATTAGGTTTTTAAAATACTTTGAAAAATTGGTAGTCAAAGAAGGCCCTAGGCCCTGCCCAACTGGACCCCATCTCCAGGGTGAATTGCGTCACCAGACAAGGACCAAGGGCTTTGAAACTCCGTCCCTTGGAAACGCAGTCATCTGTCCAAAGCAGAGTCAAAAATCAAAAAGACCCCTTGCTCAGAGCAGACAAGAGAAACACAAGCCCTGTAGCCACAACTGACTAGGAGCTGACTAATTGTGAACCACTGAAGCCATGCGCAGATGCCAATACAAGAATACATATAGCAATTTAAAGAGCAACAAGGCAACACCAGAAGAAAATGATGGTTCTACAACTACAAGACCTGAACAGAGCAATGAAGAGGAATAGAAAGGAAACAACAGCAAAAGCACCTTTATGAAGATTATTGAAGCCTTTAAAGAGGATATAAAAATCCTTTAAAGAAGTAGAAGAAAATACAAACAAAAAAATTGGAAGAGATGAATAAATCCTTGAAAGAAAACCAAGAAAAGGAAAACCAAAAATTGAAAGAAACATTCCAGGAACTAAAAGGTGAAATAGAAGCAAAAAAAAAGGCACAAAATGAGGCAAAGGTGGAAATAGAAATTCTGAAGAAAAGAATTGGAACTACAGATACAAGCATAACCAACAGAATCCAAGAAATGAAAGAGAAAATTTCTGGAGTGGAAGATTCAATAGCGGAAATAGATACATCAGTCAAAGAAAACACTAAAACCAAAAAAGGTATAACACAAAACATTCAGGAAATCTGGGACACCATGAAAAGACCTAACCTGAGAATAATAGGAATAGAAGAAGGAGAAGAATACTAACGCAAAGGCACAGATAATGTATTCAATAAAATAATAGAAGAACTTAAAGAAGTTGTTTCCCAACTTAAAGAAGGAGATGCCTATAAAGATACAAGAAGCTTATAGAATACCAAATGGATTTGACAACAAAAAAGTCTGCTTGAACCATAATAATCAAGCCACAAAACAGACAGAAGGAAGAAAAATTTTAAGAGCTGCAAAAAAAGGGCCAACTTACCTATAAAGGCAGACCCATCAGAATAACACCTAAGTATTCAATGAAACAATGAAAGCAAGAAGGTCTTGGGCAGAAGTTATACAGACACTGAAAGAACAAGGCTGCCAACCTAGACTACTGTACCCACCAAAACTATCAATCACCATAGATGGAGTAAACAAGATATTTCATGACAAAGTCAGACTGAAACAATACCTATCTACCAATCGGCCCTCCAGAAAGCATAAGAGGGAAAACTCCAACGTACAGATCACAGATACACCTATGAAACCACAAACAATCAATAACTCCATTGAAGAAAAGCCTAGAGAAAGGAAATACACAAAACCCACCACCAAAAATAACAGGAAATATCAATCAGTGGTCACTAACATTCCTTATTATCAATGGACTCAATTCACCTATAAAAAGACACACATTAACACAATGGATACAAAAACAGAAGCCATCTTCTGCTGCATACAAGAAACACACCTCAACTTTAAAGATAGACACAGGCTCAGAGTAAAGGGTTGGGAAAAGATTTTCCAATCAAATGGCCCCAAGAAACAAGCTGGTGTTGCCATCCTAATATTTAACAAAGTAGACTTCAAACTAAAATCAACTAAAAAGAGACCACGGTGGACATTACTTATTCATCTCAGGAAAAATTGGTAAAGATGAGATTTCAATCCTGAATATTTATTCCCCTAATATAAGGGCACCTATCTATGTAAAAGAAATAATACTAGAACTCAAATCCCACATCAACTCTCACACCCTAATAGTGGGAGACCTCAGTACTCCACTTTCACCCTTGGATAGGTCAACCAGACAGAGACTCAACAGAGAAATAAGTCTAACAGAGGTTAAAATGCAAATGGATTTAATAGATATTTACAGAAACTTCCACCCAAATGCAAAGGAATATACATACTTCTTAGCACCACATGGAACTTTCTCTAAAATTAACCACATAATTGGTCATAAAGCAAATATCAAAAGACACAAAAAAGTGGAAATAGTCCCTTGTATCATATCAGACTACTATGGCCTAAAGTTAGAGTACAACAACATAAAAAAAATCACAGAAAGTTTTCTCATGGAAACTAAACATCACTCAACTGAACCACCTCTGGGTCAAGGAATAAATTAAGAAAGAAATCAAAGACTTCCTAGAATTTAATGAGAATGAATCAACAACATACCCAAACTAGTAGAACACAATAAAGGCCGACTTGAGAGGAAAATTCATAGCACTAGAGGCCTATATGAAAAACCTAAAGAAACCCCACACTAGGGAACAACAGCACAGGTGAAAGCCTTAAAATAATAAGAAGCAAACTCACCTAGAAGGTGTAGATGACAAGAAATAATAAAACTTAGAGCTGAAATCAATACAATTGAATCAAAAAGAACATTACAAAGAATCAATGAATCAAAGAGTTGCTTCTTTGAGAAAGTCAACAAGATAGATAAACCCTTATCCAAACTAACCAAAAAGCAGAGAGAGAGTATCCAAATCAACAAAATAAGAAATGAAAAGGGGGACATAACAAGAGACTCCCATGAAATCCATAGAATTACCAAGTTATACTTTGAAAATCTATACTCTACAAAAATGGAAAACCTAGAAGAAATGGACAGCTTTTTGGATAGGTACCATTTACCAAAATTAAATGAAGGGTCTGCATCCTGAATGGTCTGTAATCTCTAAGACAATGGCAGCTCCTGAGGACCAAGTATTAAAACACTTGAGCCTTGTGGGAACATTTTTTAAACCACCATAGTAAGTAAACCCATAGTTTGCTCAAATGTATGTAGCATCAAATGCACATCAGTAGGAACAGGTTAAAGTACCCTAGGATGTTACTGTTCAATTAACAACTTTGCTGTGATTACAGAACACACATGAATATTACTGCAAGGTAAAGAAAGCACACTGAGCCCCATATTGTCAAGCATAGCATAGTCTAGTAGGGCTGAATGGAATTGTCAGTATCTTCTAGCCTTGTATTTTGATGAGCAAACTAGAGCTCCAAAAATTCACCAAAGCAATATAGGGAATCAATGGAAAAATACACACCCACTCAATCATACTTACATGCCTCTATCCATCCTTCATTTCATGTATACATTCATTCAATGTAGTTGGTTAAGCACTTACATATTAACTGTCTGTGCATACTAAACACCAAAAAAAAATTGTGATGGCAATGAAAATAAGGCATTTAGGTTGCATAGTATAGTAGGATTTAGAGAGCCATTAACAAAGCAGTCACACAAATGAACATATAATTTCAAAGACAATTTCTCTAAAATAAAATGGCATAGACTTTGTAATTTGTGATAAGGAAACCTGACTTGAAAGAGAGGATCAGGAAGGGTTTCTCAGAAATAGAAGACTAAAATTAAACATTGAAGCCTAAATAGAAATCATAAGGTAAAGAAGAAGGGTAGAGAGAGGTATAGATGCCCTGCAACAAGACAGGGGTGTTGTATTGGTTTAAATGAGAAAATTTCCCCTTAGTCTCAGGCATTTGAACATATGGTCCCCAGTTTGTGGCACTGTTTAAGGACGTTTATAGAGTACAGCCTTGCTGGAGGAAGTATGTTGCTGGGGTGAGTTTTGAAATTAAAGACTCAAGACACTTTTAGTTTGTGCTTTCTTCTTCATGCTTTCATTTAAAAATACGGGGTATCAGCCACTCACCCTTGCTGCCATGTATACAACTTGTTGCCACATCTCTTTGAGCCACAATGGACTCTTATCTCTCTGGAATCATGAAACCAAATACTCTTCCTTAAATTGCCTTGGTCAGGGCAGTTTTACACAGCAACATAAAAGTGACTAGTACAAGTGTTTATGAGCTAGAAACAAAGCCCAGCATTCTTGGGGTCAAGAATGTAATGAGGGGGAAGCCGAAAGACTGCTAGGAGAGACTGAGACCTGCCAGGACCTGCAGGCCAAGTTTAGGATTTTTATCTTTATAATGAGAGTCATGGCAAGCTACACAAGACTTTTAGCAACAGGATAATAATATGGTTCTCATCTTTAACAGTTTTATCTTCACCTGGGTGAATGCCAGACTCATAAATGCTATTTTGAGGTATTGGGCTTTCCTGTAACTTTGAGGTTCTAACTGGTGGCCTGGAGAATGAGCAGGTGAGAGGGAGGGAGAGGAGCCGCAGAGCCATGCAGGGATATTGGGAAACCACTGCCTTATTGCCCATCTGGCTTAACAGGTCAGTCCTGGGGGGCTGTCTAATGAGCTTCTGAGGAAATAAAGTCATGTTAAAAAAAAATACAACTGCTTAGAAGGATTCACATGTAGAAATTTACATGTGGTTTGTGAGCTACGTGAGGTTGGCTTTTCCAGTGAATTTTCATGAATTTTTAAGCTACCTAACGTCCAGTGTCTTCTTGTAGAAGTATCTATCAGGGCTAAGAAAATTGTTTGTGTTAACTATAGCCCTTCTTAAGATTTCAGAGGGTAAGAATTCTGGCTGATCTCATTCACCCAAGTGGAATTCTGAAAGATGAATAGGAGACCAGGTGGGGCTTTGCAAGAAGGAAGTGTGGTGGATTGCAGAAAAAGCTGTGGAAAGCTCACAGTTGCTTCAGAGACAGGCTTTTAGACTCAGATCTGGGCAGTCTGAAGTTGTTGGAACTTCACCTCCTTTCCTAGACAGGTTTTATTTTGACTGCTGGAAGATAGTGTCCCAGCTTCCTTGCAGTCTTTACCCTTCTCTACACAAGCCCTAATTATCCCTCCCAAGCTACCAGAGTACTCCCTAAGGCTGGGTTGCCTGTCAGCAACCACCACTTAGGAGTTAAACAGGCACTTGACAATGCCAGAACCTGTCCATACCTGAGAGAGAACAGATGAAAAACGAGGTTAGAATTTAGAAGGACTCGTTTCCTTTAAGGGTCTGGCCACAGGGAGTTTATTATGCTCCAGCAAGGAAATGAGCAGCATGAACGAGCGTTTTTTTAAATGGGGAGATCATAAGAGTGGGTATGAATCTGAGAGGTCTGATAACTGAGGTTGATAGGGTACATGATGTAAAATCACTAAGTAATAAAGTATTATTCTGTAAAAACTTAAAAAAAGAATTTAGCTAGCTATTAACCTTGTTTCTAATAATATGTTTCTTCTTCCCCCAAAGTTCACGAACCTGACGGAAACACAAGGCAAGCTCTCACACTAAAGGACATTTTAAATGGAACATTCTCCTATAAAACATTTTTTCCCAACTGGATTTCAGGTAAATGAATCATTTCTTCTGGGAGTTTGTAAACGTATATATTCTTTTTTCTCTCAGTCTAAGGCTCTTTTTATAAAAGCTAGAGCTACTCTTCACCAATAAAAATGAACAGAGATGGATTGTTCAGAATATTCAGGGATTTTTTTTTGCACCATCATTCATTCCAGGCTTGCACAATTGTAAAACTATCCTGCATCTGAGCGAGAAAGTGGAAGTTAGGAATGCTGTGTGGGAATATTGTCAGTGAACGACATTGCTTCTGAGACTTCAGAGGAGTCAAGAGAATTTTGCCCAAAGGGAGAGTCTATCATTAATCTAGACATCTAAGAGCAAGACAGAACCCTTCCTGACAAAATAGACCTTCATGGGCTACAGAACTGATATTCCTGTTTTTATGATTAGAGCCTGGTCAAAGAGGACTATCCAAAGAAACAATAAGACCAAACAGATGACATTCTTTATTTATTTATTTATTTATTTGCCTTGGTGTTTGCCTGGAACTGGAACTACAGACAGTTGTTAGCTGCCATGTGGGTGCTGGGAATTGAACCCGGGTCCTCTGGAAGAGCAGACGGTGCTCTTAACTGCTGAGCCATCTCTCCAGCCCCGACATTCTATATAAAAAGGGTCACTTACCAAAGTAGAGCATTGTCATTTTTCTCTTCAGGAAAGTTATGTAAAGTATCTGTTACATTAAATAAAAACAAAGACCAAATAAGATTTATTTTCATTGTTACAAAAGAAACTCATCATTTTAAGCTAGTTTATCCTCTTTGTAGCTCAGAGAAAATGTCATTTTACTTTTGGGCACCCTGAATCAGTTAGAAGAGGGGCTATTGCTAGCAAATATGCCATCTTTGAGATGCAGAAAGAGCATAGTCTTGCCCCTTCTATCATTAGCTTCTATGTGCTGGAGGGAAGAAAGAAAGGTATATTGAGCAAAGGGGGTTCTTTTGTTATAAATATTTTTTAAGAGTGATTGTTTTATGTTTTGCTTTCTTTTTATGTAAAGCACAAGAATATCTTCATCAATCTGCAGATGATAACATAATGTTTTATAATATTGAAACAAAAGAATCATACATCATTTTGAGTAATAGCACCATGGTATGTATTAGCATCATTTGATTCCCTTAGAAACCTTTGCAAGCACCCCACTGACTCAGGACCACAGTCAAATTCTTAGTGATGACCTGTATACAACCCATCTCCCTACTTCCATCTCCAGTGCCTTCTTCTAGACACAATGAATCACTGCCTCCTCCTCTGCTCTATTCCATAGTTTCTTTCCCACTGTGTAAGTAAATATGGATTAAGATATAAATTAGGAACTGAGGTTCCTAGGAACCTCAAGTGGACTGAGGTTCAATTCCTGTCAATAGAGTAAAACTTTGAACAAGTAACTGCACTACCGCAGCTCGCTCTATCTCAATTTCTTGTACAATAAAGTGAGGGCAAGGATACTTCTTGAGGTTGATCTAAAAATTAAATCAAATAACATTGAAAAGTGCATAGGACATAGCTTAACATAGAATAGATGTTCAACATATGATATCTACAGTGCTTGGTTTATGCTGTCCTTTCTTCCTGGGCTTTCAAGCCTCCTCCATCTCTACCCTCAAAGACCTACTAGTCTTTCAAACTGTGCTCAAAGGATATCTTTGCAGTCTGTATAACCAATTATCCTCTCATTTCAATTCCATCACTCTTAATGCCTTTGCAGTGTTATACTAAATCACTTTTATAGTTTTCTAATTTGCACTGTCACTCATCTGTAAGATTTAATATTATATGTTTTTAAAATTGTTGTTTTATTTTATTAAATCTTCTCATCCTGTCTAATATAGCCCTCATATGTACTAGGTATAGCATCTATTTTTTAAAAAAAACTGAGCTGAAGTTGCATGTGAGTATATCAATGATATGATATTTCTTTAGAGCAAAAAAATTATGATAAGACTTTTTTCTATAGTCTAACCAACTTCTCTGTAATTTCAGAAAAGTGTGAATGCTTCAGATTATGGCTTGTCACCTGATCGGCAATTTATGTACCTAGAAAGTGATTACTCAAAGGTATCAACTATTTAAATTTGACACACCACACACATATAAATAATTATTTCTCCAATTAACATACAAGTTAATGTAGTAAAGCAAGAAAATTTAACTGAAACCAGAAGAGGAGGTATGTACCAGTATGAGTCTATACATGCAAGAAATCAATAAATTCATAAAGCATAACTAGAGAATACACAATAATTTATAATTTGACATTTTGAGGACACACTGATGTTCATCAAAAAGGGAATAATTATTCTGGTACCTCTAGAAGTCTTTGTCATTATTACACATTAATTCTTATGCAGTTTAATCTCACAAAACTATACTGCTATTCCAAACAGGAGAGCCAAGGTTTATCATGTGAAGCCATATACATGGGTATACAGTCACTATCCTATAGAAAAGGCCTCAGACTTTGTGTATTTAAAGTCTAACCCTTTAGTGTTACTGATACTTAATTTTCTTTTTCTGCATGAGTAAGTGGTAGATAGATGATGATTATCTCACTTCATTTCTCCATGTGTGACAAAAGCATAAAGCAACTACTTACTTGTAAAATTCTAGGAGTTCTTTTGAGACTTCTTGCTTTGATAGAAAGAAAGAAAGAAAGAAAGAAAGAAAGAAAGAAAGAAAGAAAGAAAGAAAATAGAAACTTTTGTTTTGACTACACTTTTCAGATCTTCCCTGGGATGAAGTTTCCTATAAAGCGTTTCTTTCTATTCCTGTGGGGAAAGTCATTCTGACCACAACCAGGATGTTCATTCAGGGGCTTATTCTTCACTAGCCCAGGTCCTGGTGACCCAAATCCTCAGAAATATGCATTTCAGCCTAATGGAGCTTGTCGAGAAATTGAAATATTTTTAAGAAAAAGAATCCAAAACAATGCTTACATTATTCACTAAGCCCAGCACATACTCACATAGATAAAAGGCTGCTATGTTTAAAGGAAATATTAAGCCAAACTCTCCTATTTATTTTTTAAGTTCTATGATTTAAATATGTATGCCCCAAAAAAGAAAGACATTTTGTAACAGGCTGTCCAGGGAAATTCCTTCTGGCCAGTTTTAAAGAGTATTATTCTTACTGAGGTTTGATGCAGACGCTAAAGGCCATGAACACCATAGGAGCCCTTCTTCAGTCTAGAGGAACATTTTGAGTACAAAGTGAATCAAAAATGTGCTTTTTATACTATGAAATGACTTTGGGGATGCTTTTTATAGAGTCAAAGTTAGATTATCCTGATCCTGAGGTGCCTTCTGGCACCTGATCAAACAACACAAAAATATACAGCAAAAGTAGGCGATTCTTGCTTTGTGTTGAAGCACATCTTCCCTAGAACCCAGTGAAAAGCCATCATTGCAAATTATTATTTGAATCTGCTTTTTGAACTTTACAACAACTGTGTCCTGTCTTTGCCTTTTTTAACAGCTTTGGCGATACTCGTACACAGCGACCTACTACATCTACAACCTCTGGAATGGGTAAAGCACCACTGCTACCTCTTAATGTAGCTCAACTCTAAAACTTCTAGCTCCAACCTGAGTTTAAGACTACATTGTCTTGTTAATGATATTACACATATAACCCACAAAACAGGGCAACCCTCCTATGCTATATTTACCTGCTTATTTGATTACTACTGTGCATCTTATATACAAAATATCTTTGATTTTTCTAATTTCAAAGAGAAAATGATAGATGTGCTACTTATGGAGATAAACACATGTTATAAAAAAGTTTTAAAAAAATACATGAGAATGAGACTATCTTAAGGAGGGAACCCATTGCATAAGAAACAGGCTAGAGAATGGAGGTATGGTACCGGCCATTGTCTGGTTGTTTTTAAATCATCAAAATGCTTATTTTAATGTTTAAAGTATTCAGCATCCCTCAATTATGAAAGGAATGGAGATTGTCATTTATATATTGTTTTATTTTTATGTATATTCCAACTACATAAAATAGTTAACATTTAAATGAAAAAAATGAATGTACAGGAAGATTGAAGAACCAGCATTCAAGACAGAAAAAATGATGGCTTACAGGTAGAGAAAGCATAAAGGGTTAAAAGCAAAACAAACAACAAAACCCTTCAACTGAATAGAGGCCAGCTGCCTACCAGGCGAGGTTTATAAGGTTGAAAGAACCTGGGGGACTGAAAACAGGGGCCAATGATGACTGGGTAATCATTAAAAAAGAGTTTAGATCTGTTTTAATGACAAAAGAAAATTGCTGAAGGATTTTATAGAAAATGACACAATCAGATTTGTATATTAGACAACTCCTACAGCAAATCGTGGAAACGAATTAGCTTAGCTACTCATCTTAATATGATACCCTCTTTACTGTTATGTTAAAAGTAAGAATAATTATATGTCTTGAAGAAATATTGTAAAGACATTTCTGGATTTTTCTCCTTTTGCTAAGCAAGGAACAAAACACATTTTTTAAAAAGTCACCTCCTTATTTTGAATGTTTAGGGAAGAAACAAGACCTGGTTTCTAAAACATAGTCTCAGTTGATGTAATGGATTTAGAGTCTCCTTTCTGTTCTGATACCACCACGAAAGGCAAGAAGTATTTACAGAGCTCTATAGCCTGAAAAGCATATATAGAAAAATGCAAATGAGCTGAAAGAACCAACCCTACCCTTAAGAACCCTTCAGTCTGGCAAGATGGAAATGGTAGCCCGCAAAACAGTTTTATTCAGGCTTCAATCATGGGGTTTTTAATGTTTTTTTCATCATTTAAAAATTCATAATGTTGAAGTTCACAAAATTAAAAAGCACCCAAATGAAAATTTTCCCAAATGAAGTCATGATGATTAATTTCTTAGCAATAGCTTAGGTAAGATTATGTCCTGAAACTGTGTTACCTATTTAGCTTGTCTGTAGTAAATCTAGTCAGATCACTAGGTTTGCTTGCTTTTGTTTGTTTGGGTTTTTTTAATATGTGGATTTGTTTATGTCTTCTATTTTCTACATAACTATTTAATTTTGCAGATATTTCTGGCCAGGTAAAACAATATCCTTTTAGTTAGAAATTATAAATTAGTTGAAAGTCAAGTTTTGATTTAATACTACTAATCCTGTGCCTCTGTCATCTATTAAAATGTCTAACCAAAAAGCTATTTGTAATTAATACCCAATGACATTGAAAATATCCCTTTTCTCCTCCGGTGGGATGTCACTGTGGTATATCAACCACACTCTAAGGTGGTCCCCATGTCCAGGAGTAGTTGAAGAACCCAAAACAAATTCTGTAGTTTTTGTTGTTACTGTCAGGGACTTTTTGTTTTGTTTTTGGCTTTTTAAAAAATCTTATTTGTTCATGTTTATTTTTATTTTTGTCTTTTTTGGAAGAGGGAGAATATCAAGTTGGGTGGGTAAGGGGGTGGAAAGAATCTGGAAAAAGTCCTCAAAATATGTTGTGTGAAAAAAATTAATAGAAAAAGAGAAAAACCTAGCCCAGAGTAATATAGTTGTGGTTTAAGCAAGGTGGGAATTCATAGGTGACAGTTTTTATAATACATTACCTTTCTACATCTTTCATGACATTAGTGACTCATAAAAACACAAAACGACGGCTCATGTGGCTTTCCAGTCATAAAGAGACATGCAATTGGTTTGTGTCTTGCTATTGCTTGTGTCATTGTATAGTTTAAGTATACTCCACAGAGAAAACTAGGCAGTTTTCTGTAACTTAGGCAGTTACAATGTAACTTTGTAACTTAGACAGTGTTACAATGTCAGTCAAATGTAATATGAACATTAACTTGATATGAAATTGCAAATCAGGTAAAGAATGGCTTCTGTCCCTTTGCCTTAAGTGTGTACCCTTATGTCTCCATTGTATCCTTCGTGTTTCATGTATCTGGTGTTCATGTATTGACTGCTGGCTGCCAGAAGTTCTACTGCAATGTAGTGTTCATAATATCCTTCCTACAAGAGCATCACTTTTCTCTATCAAACATTTGCCTCGCTTTTAGGTATTGTCCTGTGGGACACAGTAAATTCAATCAATATAAAGCGCATTACGGGTCTTCACATGTGTCCAGGCGTGAGGGAGAGGGGAAGGAATGAGAGAGACGAAGAGGTAGAACTGACAGAGAAATGTGAGGCCCCAGGTACAGAGACTGTTAGCAGAAAAGAAGGGTCCTTTTAAAATATCTTCAAATTGGTCTTAGGAGTAGATATTGCTTTGCTGATCAACAAAAACAGTCTTGATGACACTATTAAGATGATTGTCAAGTAGTCAGACTTCCAGCATGGCAGCTTATGATTCTTCAGTACATAAGCATTTGTTGTATTCTCATTGACAAGCTACAGGAAAGAGCTCCACAATGCAATTCACTTAGCTGCAGCTTGCAGGACTCTAAACATCAAAGTGAGATTTTTTAGCCAATAGAATATCTGAAATTTCCCCATGGGTGGAGAACTTTGCAAGTTTAAGGCACACTGCCCAGTATATGATCTGTTTTTCAGTTTAGCTTGAGATCAGATGTTCCTTTCCTTTTCTGATTTCAAGTCAGATCCCTAGGGAGATTGTCAAATGGCATCTTATTTTCAAAAATTTGAAATTCATATGCATTCACAGAGATGGGGGTTGTGAATGAGAATGTGGAAGAAGAGCACATATTAAACTTGAGCACAATTATAGAAACTCAGAGCTGGAAGGCACGTCAGCGACCATCTTAGTCTGGTGTGTGCAAATTTTACAGTCTCAGGGGTTAAATGACTTGAGGTCTGCCCAAGAACTAGCAATGCATTTTTTAAAGTCATTATCATTTCTCTGTGTCTCATGGTTGCCTTCTATAAAACAGAGGACTCTATCAGATGACCTCTATATGACCCAGTCTATAGGCGTGTTATCCATTTACTACACTATGAAGGTCTGAAAACACAGAAGTTAGTTGACTTTTAAACAACCAATCAGAGAATGGCAGCCACTCTGCATGACTTTAGTATTTTATTCCTATGTACTCCTCCTTTGAAACTGTAAAAGTAGAGATGGTTTTTACAGATGTCCTTAATTTTAATTGTTTATTAATTTTATTTATGCAGATTTTAAAAATATTTAACACCAAGAGTTGTGTTTTTATATATTTATTTTTCATTCTTCCTTTCTTTCTAGGGAATTTGTAAGAGGATATGAGCTGCCTCGTCCAATTCAGTATCTATGCTGGTCTCCTGTTGGGAGTAAATTAGTAAGTGTTTAGCTTATAGAAGTGTTTAATCATTTAAATAAAAGAGGAGCCATTTTATTTTGGCCTTTGTTAAATTTCCCTGCCTAAAAAGAAAAAAAAAAAAGAGATACATCATGACTATTTCAGTGGCTAAAAACGGGAAGAGTTTGGATAAATTGAAACCCTTTTGAGAATTCCGCAAAATCCAAAGCTCATGGATAGACTTCTTTAAATATCGCAGTCAAAAACTTTATCCTTACACTCAGCCAGAATGCGTTGTGCCAGAAAACTCAGGAAAAATATGGTTTTCACAAGTTTCCCAGACTAGCTTCAGACAACATGAAATTTTGTCCAAGCTCTTATTTAAGGACTCTAAATAAAGATTAGATCTGGCTAGCTATTAATATTCAGGGATTTTATTTGACTGCCTGTCAATATGCACAATTACTTATTGAATAATAAAATAAATATTTTGTAATAGCAATATTTCTTAATTGATGCATTTTAAAAATCTTAAAGTGCTAATGTGAGTTGATTATATTTTAACCTGTTAAATTATCTTGGTGGTAAATCCTTTTGCATTTGAATTACCAGTCCTTTAAAAGACAATAGGTAAATAATTAATTATACAGTGTTACTATATTTGTTAGAGAATTTTTTTTAGTTTTTTTATAATAAAGTCTCATCTTTTTATGCATTTTGTCCCCTTGTTCAAACTCCCTTCCCCCTCCTGACCCCTCCTGGTCACTTTCTCTTCTCCCCATCTCCTCATCTCTTCCCCAGAAAGGGCAGGAGGTCCCAAGGTGACTTAGTTCAGCATCCACTCCAGGCAATTTTTTTACCTTTTCTAGGCATATGTCTATCAAAACAATATATATTTGAAACAAAGACCAGGAGATCCTCCTTTTCAAATAACTTACACTGGAAGAGAAAATAAAATATTTAATGGAATTCCAGACTGGGTTTATGAAGGTAAGCTATATTTATTTTCTACTGCTGATGTATTAGGCTTAAAACTGAAAATACTCTCATATATATATATATATATTCTGTAAGAATTAGATGAAAGGAACCTTATCTTTATGAGTGGCCAACCTTCTGAAAATTGTTAATAGGTTTTGAATAGACAGTGACTCATCTTAAAGACTAGAATCTTGTTACTAGGGACCAGTGAAATCGACATTCATGAATGTTACTGTAAAGTACACAAGACATATTGTCAGAAGTATATAGTCCTTAGTTACTAAACTAACAAGTTATCCCATGTTTGTTTTGCTTAAGAAAGAAATCTTGCTTCCTGCCAAGCTAAACCACTATACTATTTCACAGGAAAATGTTCTTAGTTTCTGATACTGACACTCTTGTGATTTTTACCCTTATTCTAGAACATGTAGTACGAAGGACTTAATTGGACTTTAAGAGGTCTTCTAGTCTCTTTTCCTCTAGTCTCTTTCTTTAAAAAGATATGTGTATGTATATTTTTATACATACACACACACACACACACACACACACACAAATTAACCCTGAGTTTAAAAAAAAAAAAAAAAAAAAAAAAAACTTCTTAGGAATGAAACTCAACCTCTCCTGGTAATGTCACTCAATAGTGAAATCACAGCCTGCTTTGTCTACCCTAGGCATTGCCTGCTCCTAGACTGCCTTCCCTACCTAAGACTGTTCCATAATCTATTTGGGCTCCTTTAGGTTAATTTTTAATTGCCCTAAGGGGAAATTAATTATTACCAATGTGTTTATTATTTATTTTAAATGTTACATTTGTGATTAACAGCAATTACTAACAAGACTAATTGACATTTGATACAGAATGAAGTTTAAACTGTTCCACTTAATTCACAGTATTTTTTTAATAACCAAAGTATGACATATGTTACATTCACATTAAAAACATGATGTAAGTCAATAAATATTTGTTTATAAGTATTAAGAATGATTTTTAAGAATAAGCTATAGGTGTAAATAATATGTAAATACTTATTTTTCAGAGGAAATGCTTGCTGCAAAATATGCTCTTTGGTGGTCTCCAAATGGAAGATTTTTGGCATATGCAGAATTTAATGATTCAGACATACCAATTATTGCCTATTCCTATTACGGTGATGGACAATATCCTAGAACAATAACTATTCCCTATCCAAAGGTATGCTGGATATTTTTCATACAGACCTTCATTCCTTTTATATCAGAATGAGCAATCATTACCATGAATAGAGGTGGGATCAACACATTTGGAACGCTTCTTGTCCTTGTCGTTGTAAAGCAAACACTGTACTGTGCTCTATTGTTTATGTGGACATCTGTTGCTTTGGACATCTGGCTATGCTGGAAGAAGTAGTCTTTGCAAAATCTATTGCAGAATCTTTGAAAAAAACATATGGTCTAGATCATGGAGGAAAAACAAGCTTAACTTAGTTTTAATTTTATATATATATATATATATATTCATATTCTATGTTCCAAATTCAGGATAAAGTTCTGTTTCACAATTCCCTCTTGAATTCTCATGTAAACGCAAACCTGAAAGGGAAATTCAAATGTTGAATTTGATGTCTTGGTCAGGTAGCCTCAGGCACATGCTAAGATTGTTTGTGGGGAGGTAAGTGAAGTTTATGAGCCTTCATTTCTTTCTTAAGGCAATTAACAAAAGTAAAATCATGCACACTTTTTATTCAGTTCCAAGAAGGAGAAAGACCTGAGTGTGCACCCAAATGGCTAAGAGACAGAGAAGAAGCACTGTAACCTACTTTAAATTTAGACAAAGGCATGAGAGGAAAATAAGGGAATGAATTTACCTCTTGCAAAAGAATCGGATATTTTTTAGAATGTAGCTTTTTTATACATAGCTCCTGCTGCTTCTTCTTGCCAAACCCTAGTCATGAATGACTCCAGTGGGTCCCTGTATGTGACAGGATGGATGTGGCATTTGCAAAAGTGGCTTTTGAAACAAGCCAAAGACACCCTAGAGAGAGAAGTAGAATTATAATGCTTATGTTAAAAGCCATTTAAGAAAAAGGAGGAGACAGGAAATGAGTGTTGAGCTAGAAGTCCCCTCAAGGACTGTGTAGAAAAATGTTAAGTTGGACATGCATGAAAGTGAAAAGCCTGATACTTAGAATCCAAAATTAAAAGAACTAGAATGTTCTGGAAAATCAATGTGAGCAGGAAGAGATTAGAACATTCAGAGCTGAGAAGTTACTGCCACTTATCTTGAAGTGTGTACCTAAATCCTCAAGTTTCTTTTTAGAGTAAGGACTCTAAAAATCTTTAGTACTGGATGGGAAAATTAGGAATTTCCAAAGAACTGAAGTCTCAAGAAAGACAAGACAGCCTTTAGATCAGTGATTCTGAACCTGTCGGTCAGGACCCATTTGAGGGTCAAGCAACCTTTTCACAGAGGTTGCTTAAGAACATCAGAAAACATAGATATTTACATTATGGTTTATAACAGTAGCAAAAATACAGTTATGAAGTAGGGATGAAAATATTTTTGTGGTTGGCAGCTACTACAACATGAGGAACTGTATTAAAGGTCACGGGATGAGGAAGTTTGGGAACCACTGCCTTAGAGGAAGACAAGCAGCATTGAGTGATTGGATATCAAGCTCCCAAACTTTGCAGATTCAAATTTTATTTTAACTGCAAGATTCTCTCTGAAGCAATTTGAAGACACTGTCTAGGCTTGAGGCATATAATATCATGTAAATTTTAGGCATATAGTAGCACAAAAAGCACAAACCAAGAAAAAGTGTAAAAGCCCATGGACACATAATTTGGTAGTGAGATTTCCCCTATCCTTTGGAAAGGAAGCAATAATCGTGGGTTGCCAGGCAACTGGCGGCATGGACAATCTGGTCATTCAACCCAAATTGTTTGGTAAAAGAAAAAAGGTGGGTTTTGTTTAGTTCTGCTTTCTGTTCACTTCCAAACAGATCTTCTCCCTACTCTTGAGAGTACACAAGCATATTGTTCATTATCATCTTGAAAATAAAGAAACAAAGCTGAAAATCAGGGCAGAGTTTGGATTGCAGACATATACTTCATATCCCCAATAATTTCTCTTATAAATCAAGTCTTTCATTAAGCCCATGAAGAATGTTTGACTTCCTTTGATACAACACTGGTAATTGCTTTGTAAGTTAACTAGAAATGAACTTCCTGACCTCTATGCAGAATTAACCTCATCAGTTATACACTTAGCTTTATTCACTTACTAAATTATGCCAAGAGTCCTAAAATGTTTTTAAAGTATTGGTAGTAAATAAATTTGTATCAGCTTGTAAATTTCCATTTTCTTGGCAGGCTGGAGCTAAGAATCCTGTTGTTCGTGTTTTTATTGTTGACACTACCTACCCTCAACATGTGGGCCCTATAGAAGTACCAGTTCCAGAAATGATCGCCTCAAGGTCAGAGATCTCAGATCCTGTCTCATTTTGCTTTGTTTTGTTTGTTTTCCAAGACAGAGTTTATCTGTGAAGCCCTGGCTGTCCTGGAACTTGCTCTGTAGACGAGGCTGGCCTGGAATTCACACAAATCTACCCTGCCTCTGCCTTCTGAGTACAGGGATTAAAGGCATGCACCACCACCCAGCTCCATCTCTCATTTTTAACCAAATTCTAACATTTTGAACTTTCTATATCATAGTTTAGACATTTCTTTTCTAGTGAGTTAAAGATACACATGCCAGAAGCAGAAAATTATCATGCAAGATGCATGCAAATTAAAAGTCACAAATAAGTTTCTTGAACTAGTTTTTAAAATACCCTCTTTCTCATTTGAAAGACTCATTTAAAGGTGACCATGGTGATGACTTGAAAGCTTTCTGGGGTTTTCCTAGGAGGTAGCAATGTAAAGTCCAGACCAACATGCAGATTCAAAAGTTGATTTTGTCTCCAGCATGACTCCATTAAAATCTAATCTACTTCCCTCAAGATTTCTGAATCTAAGTGCTTCACAGGGCTATTATAAACCAGATAAAGCAACTCTTGTCAGACATGAGCATTGTCCCAGGTTGAGGTAGTCTGCTTTTTACATCTCGCTGTAGAATTGTATGTGAAGGAACTATTTATCGCCAGGCAGGAAAATGAAGTACTTAGACTAGAGAGACTTTTTAGGGACATAGTGCTCCTGCAGAAGACTGAAGTTTACCTCCCAGTATCCCCACAGGGCAGCTTCAGGAGATCTGATGCCCTCTCTGGTTATGGGTTCATATACACAATATGTCATGCATGCACACTTAATAAAAAAGTTAATCTTTTTATTTGGTTTGGTTTTTCAAGACAGGGTCTTTCTATGTAGCCATGGCTGTCCTGAAACTCACTGTAGATCAGATTGATCTCCAACTAATAGAAATCTGTTTGCTCTGCCTCCAAAGTAGTGAGAATTAAGAGTGCATACCACCACATCTGGCAAAGATAAATTCTTCATTTTTTTTCTTTTACTAATTATGAATAAAGTCTTATTTTTTAATCCATGTATCCCCTTGCTCAAACTCCCTTCCCCCTCCTGCCCCTCCCAGTCACTCTCTCTTCTCCTCATCTCTTTATCTTCTCCCCAGCAAGGGCAGGAGGTCCCAAGGTACCAAAGTGGCTCAGTTCAATATCCACTCCAGGCAGATCTGCTTTCCTCACTCCAACATCAAGACTGGGTCAAATGTTCCTCTGAAGAGAGTAGGCTCCAAGGTGCCAGTCCAAGGTGTTTCAGATTCCAAACTATTCAATGGTTGTGGTTTGCAGCTTGGACATGCTTTGTTTTTTGTTTAAAGTACACTAATGAGTGAGTACATCCCCTGCTTATCTTTCTGGGTTTGTGATAACTCCCTCAGGAGGATATCATCCAAATTCATCCATTTGCCTGCAAATTTTAGGATATCATTTTTCCTTACTGCTGAGTAGTACTCCATTGTTTAGATGTACCACAGTTTGTTAATCCATTCTTCAGTTGAGGGGCATCTAGGTTGTTTCCAGGTTCTTGCTATTACAAATAATGCTACTATGAACATAGATGAGATAATGCTTTTGTGGTGTGAATGTGTGTCTTTAGTGTATATGCTTAATAGTGGTATTGCTGAATCCTTGGAGAGATTAAAAAAAAGGAAAGAAGGGAAAAAATTTCTCTAGCATACTTCATACACATTTGTCTGATTAACCTTGATTATAGCAACCTTCTAGGCCTAAATGAGTCATCTGCATCCTTCTGGTTGAATTGGTAAAAGAAATAATAAAATAAAATAAAACAAAGGTCTCCAACAGCCTTACGTGCCTTGTGCAGAGGACTTAGGTCTTCTCCATCTACACCAGTGAGAATCAAACAGAGTCAAATAATTTCTCACAACAACCTTTTCATGGGAACTTTACAGGTGACTTTTTAAAAAAATATAATATTCTCCTTTGATCTAAAAATAGTGATGGAAATAACAGAAGCATCAAGAGGTGCCTCAAGTTCTGTCAGCCCATCTTTGAGTATTTAAATCAGTATATCATTATTTCAAACTTATACAGAAACAAAGAACTGCATAGCGAAATAATTTCACTAAGGTAGGATATTATGTGCTTAGAATTTGAGCCCTGAGTTTCTTCTAGCTCTATGGAAAATAAAAAATAGTTCCATAACTCTGGCTGTGAATTTTCATTTACAGAAAAGTTAAAACCATCATAGCCATTCATTGACCCTTATGTTCATTATAAATACCATTGAAGCTATTTATGCCACTGATTATTATATTAACCCAACTTTAAGCTCTTGACCATAGTAACAGCTAAAACTCCCTTCTACCTCAAACCCATCTGGAGACCAACATGATCTTTTCACCATATTTGCTTCTTCTGCACCAACTAAAAACTGAAAAATAATGAATTTTTTGGTACACAATAGAAAATTCAACACCTTGATCTCTCAGATATATAGTTTTGCCCTTACATCTTGATTTTTTTTTTTGCCAAAAAAGGAGAGAAAACTCAAGTATGAAATAATTGGTAAATGAATAGCTCTTATTTATTCTAGCCAGAAGATCTATTTAAATATTCTTCTCAGAGAAAGTTTGTCTTCCTAGCTTACTAAATATATATCTTATAATAACAACTGTCTTTTAGAAAATATAAATGAGATTATGGTGAAAGTGTGGTAATGGGCTGTCTGTTGTCTTTTGTTGGCAGTGACTACTATTTCAGCTGGCTCACATGGGTGACCGACGAGCGAGTATGTGTGCAGTGGCTAAAAAGAGTGCAGAATGTCTCAGTCTTGTCTATATGTGACTTCAGGGAAGACTGGCATGCATGGGATTGTCCAAAGGTAAAGTATATTGAAACCGCTGGCAACTATTTCTGAAGATAAAAATACAACAGGAACTTCTTGTTTATAGGTCACATTTTGTATTTTAAAGCAGAATTCGGTGCATTTAACTGTTGATTGTTATTTAAAACAACATGCCATGTATTCTCAAATACTCAGGCATTTTGATTAAATGGAGGATAGCCGTTGTTTTCTTAAACTGCTTTTACTTTGTATATAGAGAAATACTAAATTAGACAATATAACGTTAGGATGGTAACCCTCCTATTTGAAATGGACAGGTTAGCAGTCAACAGAAGCAAATAAAAATGCTAAGACATGGAATGGAAGGGTTTATTAGGAAAATAACTGTTTCACAAAAAAATGGAGAAGAAATGAAAATTTGAATTGTTCTATCTTGACAAAATATTTAAAATAATAACTACAAAAGAGACTCAAATAGTACCTATATTTGTTATACCAAAGGTGGATGCCTGATAATAGGATTTGAACTATTAGATTCCTGTGCACATTATACAGCTGTCCAGTTATCTTTGGAAAGCCTCCCTACTGTACTAATCCAAAGGTGAAGAGCTTGAAAATCAGATACAAATTTACCATTGAATTGTTTTACTGTTCAAATTAAAATATAATGGGCTGAAATTAATGAGTTCAACACTACCACCAGTCTAAATCATTAAAATATAATTAAATTAAATTTAAATTTAAGAGACTAAAAAATTAAAACTTTTTCTTTAAATGGAAATATTGATGAATACATTTTGCTAGAATTCTAATTATGAAGAAGATTTCATTAAATCAAATGTAGAGTAAGCTTATTTTATGAAGTTAAAGTCCAGATCAATCAAAGTAAGTCATTAAATTCCATCTAGAAACTAGAACATTCTATTTTATAAGGAGAATATTTTATTCTGTTTGGAAATATATCAGGGCCATACTAGTCAACATTACTTAAGCTAAAAATATTTTTAAGTCATTACTTTGTCTTAAGAGTCTTAACTAACCTTAAGAAAATTTGCTATACATTGAGTTTATCTCATTTATGTCATTATAAACAAAGCAAAAGATAAGTTTTAAGTGGAATCATCGGCAAAACCTGATCTTAATTAAACTAGTTAATTGGAACACACTGATCTGATTGACTGGCTCTGGTTGGATGTATATTCAACATTCCCTGAATCTAAGCATTATGATCTCTGCTTTAATGTAACATAGTTTGGAAACTATGAATATAGACCCAAAGAAAAGAAAATAAAGAAAGAGAAATTATAATTTATCAACACATGAGACAATTTTAACCTAAACTGAAAGAATATATAAAATGTTTCTACAATGAAGAACAGAGGTTCCTGAAAAATAACCTTTTGGATGAAAAAGTAATTGCATTTAGAATATCTGCTGAATTAACTCATAAATTTCCAACAGTTCAGCTTAGACAAATGTGTTTGTGTTTTGAAATCCAGTGATGTTTGATGGTAACCTATCTGTGTTTTATTCATGTTGCAAGATATAAAGGAAGTAAAGAAACTGGCAACAGATAGTAATAATATATCAATATTGGTAAGATTAGTTCAGAAATCCACAGCTTGCTGGACAGTGATGACACACACCTTTAACCTCAACATTTGGGAATTGGAGGTGAGCAGATCTCTGAGTTTAAGGCCAGCCTGGTCTACAGAGGGAGTTCTAAGACAACCAGGGCTACAAGGAGGAAACCCTGTATAAGCAACAACAACAATGAAAAAAGGAAGAAATAAAAAACAAGAAGAGAAAAATATAGCTTAATGAACAACATGTTATTTATTACTCTTGTCACTTTAAAAAATGGACTGAAATAATTTTTATCTCCAATACTAAAAGTACTGAAAATCTTTGTTTTCCTAATCTTGCATTTTTCCCCCTGTGAGGCACTAGCTACTACCACAGGAGATAACCCAAACTCCTCTTCCAATTGTTTTTGTCTTCATGCATTGTTTGAAGAGTTTACATTTTCAAGGTCTTTCTTTTATTTTGACTGTGTGCTTGTACACATGTTCACACACGCATGCATGGTGAGGGTGTGTGTGTACACCTGTGTGTTTACATGAGTATAGAAGCCAGCGGATAATTTTAGGTGGAGTCCTCAGGAATGTTGACCACAGAATCTCTCATTACCCTGAGTTTAGAATTTAGACTAAACTAGTTTGCAAGCAACCATCCAAAGGCCCCAGTGAACAGTGCTGGGACAACAGGTGCATAGCAACAGGCTTGCCTGGCATTTCTAAGTTAATTCTGGGGTTGGACCTCAGGTCATCATGCTTGCACAGTTGGAATCTTCCCAATAAGCCATTCTCATGGCCTCTGTTCTTTCCTAGATGAGTCTCAATTATTTAGAATTTTGTTTCCTTTTGAAAATTCGTATATTTACAACTTCCCCTATCATTTCTTCCCTCTAAACACTTTCATATACTCCTCCCCACTTTCCTTCAAATTCATGTCCTCTTCTTCTCTAAATTGTTGTTTGCACCTATGTCCATCATACACACTTCTCAACAGAACCTGGTTAGCCTGTATATTGTCTCTTCTTTGTGTGTTTTCAAGGCTATTAGTCACTGGATAACCAAGTGGTGTGCTCTTTTCAGAGGAAGACCATCTTTCCAGGTCTCAGCTTTCCTGAGTTGCCTATAGGCTCTCACTGTGTGTGTGTGTGTGTGTGTGTGTGTGTGTGTGTGTGTGTGTGTGTGTGTGTGTATAGGAATAAGGCCTCATGAACTTTTCCCCAACTGCTTTGCCATATCCATTGGTATCAACCTTGGTGACGTCAAGTTTGGGTAGTCATACTGAACACATACACATACACAGAAACTTTCTTCTCTAAGTAAGACATTTTCAAGGCAGGCCAATAGCACTGTTGAAGAAGGAAATTTCAAACAATAATATGTAATACAGTAGAAATTTATGGTTCACTTATATAACCAATAGCAAGCTCATGAAAATGGTATGTGGTGTGAGTCTTCTGCCCCATAACACAGTTCAGAAACCTAACTGTTGGCATATCTGTCATCTTCATGTATGGTTCTAAGTCAATAACATTCATCTAGACCAGGGAGAAAAGAATGGGGAGGAGGTCTGTGTGGGATTTTTTTTTAATTTTTATTTCTTTTTTAATGAAAAGGGCTACAAAAGCTTTCTGCTCACACAGTTTGTAGACCTTACCACATGACTACATCCCATGTAAGGGTTCAGGTGCAGAAAAACAGTTTTTGCCCAAAGTATAGCCACTTAGCCTGCTGGCTCTTTCACAACTGTCCAGTTAACTCCCTCCAGGTGATCTTTATTCATAGCTTAAACATAGAAGTTTCCAGAACTAATTGTCAATTTATTATTTTTTTAAAGATTTATTTACTTATTATATATACAGTGTTCTGTCTGCATGTATTCCGACAGGCCAGAAGAGGGCACCAGACCTCTCATCACAGATGGTCATGAGCCACCATGTGGTTGTTGGGAACTGAACTCAAAACCTCTACAAGAACAGCCAGTGCTCTTAACCTCTGAGCCATCTCTCCAGCTCCCCAAATTATTTCTGATGATCTAAATTCTCAATATCTCCTGTACTCTATCCCCTCTACTGTGCCCTTGATCTTGGTCTTTATCAGTGTTTCCTAAATATTAGCATTCTAGGTAACACCTTGGCCTCCTTTCACTGCACCCACATTGTCATGTTTACAATTGTGTTTTCCATATTTGGCAAGTGAAGTCTTTCAAAGAATTTATCCACAGACACAAACATTCCTGGATGGTATAGAGGGTTTGTTTTTTTGTTTTGTTATTTGTTGTTTGTATTTTCTTTGTAGATCTTGCTGATGTCTGTGTCCCCCCTCTCCTCCATATTCCCTGTGGCCACTCTCTTGTTCATTGCTGCAGTTATCGCAGTACCTGTATCTATAATTCGATTCAGAATGTTTTTTCTTTGTCTTGGAAAAAAGTACTGTTTACCTTTTAGAATTTCTAAATGTTCATTTAAAAAGTGATGCTTCTGCACTTTGCTAAAACCTAAAAATGCAAATGTTTAGGTTTCTAGTTACCCCATCAGAGAAGAAAGAATACCATCTCCACCTTACTGTGAGATTCCTTTTTTTCTATATTACATCATGTGCTTGGGTTGTGTAATAATCTCATTACCTGCTACATGGGAGAGCTCAGAAGAAAAAAATTACAAAATTCAGTCCAGCACTAATTTGCCAATGGACTTGGCATTGCTGCTCTGAAATGACATTAATAAAGTCTCCTGAACTGCAGGCTGAGGAGCAAAACATGCTGACCAGGCGATTTACCTGTTCAAAATGTCTAGATTGCATTTCTGAAAAGCTCTTCTTTTTGTGCTTCAATATTATCTTTTTTTTTTTTTTTTTTTTTTTTTTTTTTTTTTTTTTTTTTTTTTTTTTTTTTTTTTTTTTTTTTTTTTTTTTTTTTTTTTTTTTTTTTTTTTTTTTTTTTTTTTTTTTTTTTTTTTTTTTTTGTCTTTTAGACCCGGGAGCATATAGAAGAAAGCAGAACAGGATGGGCTGGTGGAGTATGATTTTTCTATTTTTTCCTTTATTTTAAATGATACCCAATGTAGTAAATGACCTGAGTTTTACACAGTGTATGCATTCTACCTTGTATATTGTGGTTATAAGTATCAAACAGAAAAAAAATGTGTTTTATTATGGTTCCTTGTGGTTGGAAGTATTTGATGGGGTTATACAGTGATATATGAGGTTTGTTCAGTACAAAAATAATCGTGGTCTAAGGAAATCAATTGTATCTAGTATCCTACATTAATTAATAGTACAAAACAAGATGAATAATAAGTGGATGCTGTATAGATGCTGCCACATGTCAAAATGCTTGCATCCAGCAGACATTTACATTGGGGTAGCTGCTCTGCTGAAATTTAAACCTGGTGTGCACAAAAGTATTAGTGTACACGAGTATTAGTGTTAATCTTTGGAAATTTATTTAGTGGTGAAACTTCTAAATTTCAGAAGAGGATCTATGAAAAAATTTTCATAGTCTTAACTTTTGGGAATAAGATCCCATCTCTAAAGTCACCTGCTTTATGGAATAGCTTTCCTTTACCTGTAGTCAAGCTAGTAGCAATGAAATTAGCCCAAGAAAACCTAGCTACACTTATTTAGATAATGTGTACGTGTGTGTATTGTGTGTGTGTGTGTGTGTGTGTGTGTGTGTGTGTAGTATAGTGTAGTGTAGTGTAGTATTTGGGATTAACAAGGGCCATGTAGACTAGGTAAATGGCCTACCATAAGATACATGCCCAGGCTTGTTTAATGAATATTTTTTGAGTTTTTAGACAAATTACAAAGACTTGTCATACTAGTATACAATAAATGGCTATTTTTTAAAGCTTTTTTTAAGAACTTATCCAAGAGATTTAAACTGCAAAGCCACAAGAAACTAACTAGAAACATTTTCTATAAATATACAAAATAAAAGAACCTACATTTTAGCTTTCCACATTTAGAGATAAGCTCTGGAATCATAATGCTTAGACTCCAGTCACGACAAAACTCTCAGCAGCTAATTAAGTGATATTCCACATATCTTTGGCCTGTTGCTAAAACCTCTTGATTAAAAACAAAACATAAATTTTATGTTTTGTATCTGAAAGCCTGTACTTTTGACTAATTGTTAACTTGGTTTAAGCATCATCTTTTGCCATTTAGGAAGGAAAGCATAATACAGCACAGCGGTAAGTAGCCTTACTTTCTAGGTAAGATATTTTAAATGGCTTTGCACTTCCCACAGAGATAAGCAGTTTATCAGAAAATCTAAGCATGGTAAAGGAACCAGAGCAGGGCCTTGTTAAAACTGAGGTCAGTGCAGATGAATATCTTATCTAGGGTCCAGGTGTGACTGGCTGTAAGAAGCACTTCACTCAGAATGCATTATGGTCCTGGCTCTGACAACATGATAGCGGAAATATTTCACACCCTCTTTACCTCCCCTAGGTTACCTGCTCATCGGAAGAGACTGTCTTCCACGAGCACAGTGTGAGGGAGGAGATAACAGGGTTAGCCCAGCAGAAACAGTCTTCCTGTTTGCCTGGCCCTAATATCTTAAAACAAAGCAGTCTGCTCTGTTAATTTTTTATTTTCAGTACAAATAAAATTGTAAACTTTCCTCAGAATACAGTCTTTTAAAAAGTCCCTTAAGTAGCTTACTAGGTATGAAGGGAGTAACTTTTCACTTTGTTACATTAAAATGTCCTATGACTTGAGTTCCATTTTAGTGACCAAGACAGTGCAGAACCAATTGTCTTTCAAACTGCAGAGTGTGAGGGAATAAAGAAAGGTCCTTGTAAGTAATTCTGCCATCACGTTGTTGAGGGCAAAACTTTCTGAAATAAAAACAAACAAACAAACAACCTTCTCAAAGGCCTATACTAGCACAATGCACCCACCAAATGCAAAGTAATTTTCTAGTCCCTGACCTCTTGATTCACTTAATATACTTTCAGAATGTAAAATCCTACAAAATAGATCTTATGATGGATGGCGTTCATAAATAATGAGCAGAAACCAAGCCCTCATTACTCAGTTTCCAAATTCTGTTACAAATTTATTTAAAGACAAATCAGACATTTAGCAGAATCTATTTGAGCAGACTTTTTCATGGAGCAGGCACCCTCTAGGACATGGAATCCTTTCCTGTGTCTCCCCACCTTGCTTGGGGCCTCTCTCTTATTGGGACTGTGTCCTTGCATCAAAGGCTAACACTAATTTCACAGGACCACACCTTCCATTTTTATCACCATGACATCTGCAAAGTTTCCATGCAGCTAGAAATGAACCTGGAGAAACATTTTTACTCAGTAAAGATATGAGATACATTGCATTTTAATGGCACATGATAACAATGTAAAAGAAATAATTTTATCAAAAAATATCCACCAATAGATGACATCTAAATGTGATCATTAAATAAGCCCATGATGATTTTTCCTATTATCCCTTTGCTCAGAAATTGATCTCAGAAAAAATATAAAAAGGGACAAACATTTGAAGCTAGAGGATACAGGTGTGTGCTAAGGTGCTTATTGTCTTCCTCAGGTGTAAAATAGCTGAACACCTTTGCCTACTTTCAAAGAGTTTAAAACAGAGAGACCAGGTTTTAGGGTATTTTTGCCTGATAAGACCTGTTCTACTCTCTTGAGATGTTTCTTAGAAAGGAGTCATTATTTCACCAGAGGACAACCTGTAAAAATAACCATAAATGTAGGCAAATCAGAATTTTACAATGGGAGGCCCAGGACACTAATGATGGAAATTTGGTATGAGACATTTGCAGAATTTCAGCTGTCTTGTACATCTTAGGATAGTGAGTTGCTATTAGCTCTGGTCCCAAGACATTTGAGTGTTTGGTAGTTTCAATGCAATTAGGTGGTTCCAAGCAGGGTATGCTGAATTCTTTCAATTCAGATTTCAAGGTCATTCTGCCTGCAAATGAAAGCTAAGGTCACCCCACTCCCTAACCATACGTCATGGTTTCTTTGCCCCACTTCCAAAATCTATGGCTGCTAGACCACAATATCAGAGTCTTTCAAATGTCTTCATTAAATTCCTGATATTAGGAGCTTAGCATTAAAAGAAATCAAAATTTAAAAGTTCTATAAGCTTTAGTGAGAATTATACTTTGATCATATGCCTCATGTTAAAGTCTAGTTTGATTGACATTTGATTAACAAATATCAACATTTGTTTGTTAGTCATTAATTCCAAACCACATTGTCATAGAACGGGAATTTGTTAAATTAGATGTTACAAAGCTGGGGGTCCTGGGGGGAGTGAGTGTGCAGTGGCAAACAAGCAGCAATGAGCATGTGCAAGTTCCAGTTAGAATAACTGGAAAAGCTGTCATCTGAAAACCTGAAATTTCAGATGTGAGTGACAGGTAATAGGAGAGACCAGGCACTAGGATCCTTAGCCAAATATGGCTTTTTAAAAAAACAAACCTGTGGCTTTAGTTTGTCCTTTGAATATAACCTCTGTTCATTTCTTTCAGTTCTTTGTTTCAACACCAACTTTCAGCCATGATGCCATTTCATACTACAAAATATTTAGCGACAAGGATGGTTACAAACATATTCACTATATCAAAGACACTGTGGTACGTTCCTTCCAAGATTTATCTCTTCAAAGATCATTCATTTGTGGTTGCTCAAGTAGCGCTCAGCTTCACACAACATAATGTTTGTCTTTTTATAGGAAAATGCTATTCAAATTACAAGTGGCAAGTGGGAGGCCATATATATATTCAGAGTGACACAGGATTCACTGTAAGTATTTCATGCAGGCATGATGCACCATTCAGGTTTTAATTGGCACCAAACAATGGATGTATAAATGATGAACTGCACTGTCTACTCTAGCTAACTGAAAAAGCATTCTGATGCTCTCTGCTTACATTCAAACAGCTATAATTTCATTTAGAGTGCACATGTTTTAATAACTAGTCAGCAAGGATTCATTTTGAAAAAAATGTTTATTAGGTACTTTTATGAAAAATATAAAAAGTCTCAGATAACAATTGGTTCTAAGGCTAATTTTATTCAACACTTAACACAGTGAACAAGCTTCTGAATCCCATAGAAGATAGCCTAAAGATATGGAGGCTCAGTAGTCATTGAGTATTATCTGGTTTTCATGGTATCTGTAACATCCATCAGTTATTGAAGGATTACTGCCTACCAGATAGCATTTTAAATGAGAGAACAGCATGTAATTGACTTGGCTAAAGGCCATCTAATTAGTGGAACGTGAGCCTTCATAACTAAAGCTTATGAACCCAAGGTTGTTGGATTCCTCAGTAGGGAATTCTTTAAGTTCTTTTCTTTCTGTTTGTCCGACATGCTGTCTCATAAAGCTATCCTGGAATAGTCATTCATGATGCATTAAATCACAAGCTCTCAATTTTTCTTCCCCTGTCAATTCTAATGCTCGGTAGATTAGGGATATTCCCTCAGTCCTCATTGACTGCCATTAAATGGAATTTGTGAAGCAAAGGAACAGAATCATTTGTATACCTTTACCATAAAAAAAGTTAGGAATCTATTGCCATTTTATGAAATTATTTGATTGGGAGCAAAGGAGTTTGGTCTTTACATAAAAGTGGCTAAAATCAGAAAAAAATAATAAAATAAAAATAAATGGGATACATTCTTTCAAGTCATTATTGGTGATGTCAATTACAGTATTCCTCTTCCCCCAAGATCCAGTAAATGTTCCCCTTGACACAGTGGAAAAAAAGGGGGATATGTAATTCAGGCAGTATAGGTTCAGGAAATGAGAGGGGAGTTTTGAAGGTCCTGCAATGGCTATAATGATGGCCAGAGATGACTGAGGCTTGAGCTGGCATAATGACAATAAATTGTGGACTACAAAGACAAAGATATGCCTCCTTTCTTGTGTGTCCTTAGCATGAGGCCTGACACAGTAGGGATTCAGTCCATATTTCTTGGACTGAATGGATGAAAAGAAAAGGTAGATGTTGAAGAAAGATGGGGTCGAATAATTATTATTGTCTGTGAGAGAGAGGGGAGAGGCAAGTGAGAGCTTGGGCTGGGCTGCAGTGGTAGAGGTGAAGGCAAATCTAGAAATGTTGACAGCCTGGGAAAGCTGCAAGGGACATTTGGGGGAGGGGAGGGAGCAGTTAATTCACACACTGAAAGGGTGTGTGAAAGGCAAGTGAAAGTGATGTCTGGAGTCCTGTGACATTAGTATAGATGTAAATAAGCCAGGCATTGCAGGTTTGGAATATGAATTTCATACAGGAAATGGACTGAATTGTGTTGTCTCTTTTTGTTAAGAATTTTTTTCTAAATGACATTGAGGATGCCTAAACTGCTGAGCCCTCCCGAGAATTAAAACAAACCTTGTTTATTCTAATCTTTTCACACTCTATTATGCTCTTCTTGAGGGGGGAGAAAAAAGACAGCTACCTTGAGATATTCTGATAAATTCACAGGGGAATGGAAGTCATGTCACCAAACTGAATTTTCCACTTCATAGCTATATCAAGACAGAATGGAGCCTGTACTTGGGTAGTTAGACATCAAGTTTGTTCTCCTGTGGTTTCTTCTGTACCATGGTGAATAAACATGGCCTATGATATGTTCATACTATCCAGTTCAGACAAGTTTCCCGGGTACCAAGCTTATCTACTATTGGGAGTGTAGAATAAAGTTAAAAGGTGTTCTTGATCATAGAAAAAATAAATAACATAGTTCTGAGAAACCAATAAATAGTCATAATGGAAAAGGAAAAGTATAATATTAGTTTAAATATGTCATTTTTAATGGCTCATACTTGATAAATCAGAATAAGTACTCAACTCAGTTTTACCCTTCTCTGATGACCTGTAAGTTAAAATAAATGCTCAAATTCAATTATGTATAGCAGTGATTCATATACATAAATATTAATTAATGGTTTTATTAAATAAATGAGATTTTATCAAAGTTATTTATATTAGTGACAATACTTTTGTGATTTACTATTTCCTAAATTCATTTCAGGTTTTATTCTAGCAATGAATTTGAAGGTTACCCTGGAAGAAGAAACATCTACAGGTAATTTAGACCAATCCAAAATAGTATTAGTAGATACAGAGATGAATAGATACTTGAGTGAAATTGAATCATAACCCTAGGTAGATATAGATAGCTTTTTGAAGTATAAAATGTAATAAAATCCACTTGTATGTTAGAGTAAATAATTCAAAAACAACATGCACGATATCAATATAAAAGTTGTATGCTCCCAAAACATAGGCCAACTTAACGTGTTTTCTTTTGAAAAGAACAATATAGGAAATTCTAATGATGATACAAATACCTAATGGTTTTGCATAATAGTAGATAGTTCAAAAACTTGGAGTTAATTCAGGACTTTTATTTACTAATGCACATTTATCGAGTGCTTGGTATATGTAACACTGGTCTTGCTCTTATAGTATGATATTCACTCTGACTCACTTTGCTGTAGCCAGCACCATCCCTATATTAGTTATTAAAGTTCAATCCAATTGTCCTATTGATAGTTGGAATAGTATCATATTTCTACATGTAAAAATAGAAACAGTGGTTAATCTTGCTGGTACCTTACTTTAAACCAAATACCTTCTTAACTGTTTTGCTCCTGTAATTGCATTTAATTTAACAACTTTGCAAAACAGATAATTTCATTAGAGTTTGAATTGGAATATGTGTATGCTGTCCTCTGAGCCCTTACTGTTAACTCCCCTTTTTACATTTTCTAGATCATACAAAAAGTTAAGCCTGGAATCTGTAAGAGTAAAAACAAAAACAAACCCATTTTTTCATAGACCTCTGTTCACACCTGGATACACACTTATCTTTCAGTTGGGAATCCTCCTTCTCTGAAGACAAGCATGTCTCTAGACCCCCACTGTCATGCTTCAAGGCAATCTCAGAGAGAAGGAAGAGAAAGACTTGGGGGGTGGCAAAGCTCTGGGCTCTGGGACAGCCTGACCCTTGGCAGAACCGCATTGAGTATCCCCCCAAAATAAATTCTGAAGAAGTATTTGATGAGAGATTCAGAAGTCTATTATTTATTGAAACTAATCACTACATTCCAGAACCACAGTGTGGGGACATGGAGGAAAAAAGGTGCAGCTGCCTGTGTGGGATGGAAGAGGCAACATCTTCAGATGGTGCTCCCAAAAGTCCACATGTCCTGATGAAAGGTTGAAAGGTGGAGGAGGCAAATAGAATGTGGCTTCTTATTTCCATTTGGTTCATTACTAAAGTCTCCTTACAAATATAGAAAAGAATAGAGACCCTTTCTTGGGAATGCTACCAGGTTTCTTTGTCTGTTTTGATGTGGAGTAGAGGAGATGGTATGTGAAGGGAATCTTCAACTACTTCATAAGCAGTTAATGGCTATGAAAAATGACTACTCCACTCCCATGCAAGTGTTCTATAGCTCTGTCATTTTGGGAAAACCACAGAGGGCTTCTCCCTCAAAGCTTGTGCCTCTTCAGGCAAAAATGGATCAAAAATCAAGCTACATCAAAACACTGTGATTCCCCTCTACTTTAAATGATATTGGCAACAGAAAAATAGAGTGGGTTTGATGTCAATATGTAAATTAGTCACTTTACATGGAGTAGTACATTTTGATAAATACAATCTCAAAATTTCAGCTTAGCTTTATTTTCATTTTCCTCTAGAATTAGCATTGGAAACTCTCCTCCGAGCAAGAAGTGCGTTACTTGCCATCTAAGGAAAGAAAGGTGCCAATATTACACAGCAAGTTTCAGCTACGACGCCAAGTACTATGCACTCATCTGCTACGGTAGGTGATGGACCTGACATGGGCATTGCAATCCCCATCACCATTTTCATTGTCCCTGTCATTTCGTCTGATTACTTAAAACTCTTCAGTTTTTGAGAACCTGTTATACATAAGGATCTTATCAAATGCCTGAAGCTTGGGGAATGAATCGCATAAAAAGGTATTATTCTTGCTCCTTTGTGTTTGAGGAAGCTGAGTAAGCAGCTAAGGTGTATACCTCTATTGAGCAATACTCAAGGCTGAAGCAAGAGTTAGCTGTTTCTAATCTTCTCACTCTTAGGCTCCAGGTCTCACATCACTATGATCTTGCCTGCAGGCAGCATCTACCAGATAGGCAAAGAAGGAGAAATGTCATAACAGACTGTTTTTTTCTGATTAAGTATTTGTTCTGCTTTGGCCTCATTTGTGGGGAAACTATCAAAGTACCATGGCCCAGAAATCTGAAGTCTGTGCAATAAAGACAAATTATTCTTCCAATGTGAGTATCAAATGAGAACAGAAAATAATTCATTGTCATTCAATTCCTCTCCTTAAAAATTGGAAGGTATTTTGAGTAATTCATTCAAATATTAACAAATGAACTATTTTTAGCATAACACAGAAAACATTTAGATTGTTTAGACCATGATTATATTTACAAATAATTTGCTATCTAGATACATTGATCTCATTCATGTGTTGTCTTGAATAGATATCATTAGATACAGACTAAGATAACACTAGGAAGCAAGAGAATTGGTGACTATTGGGGCTTTACTAGAATCTCAAATTCTGTAATTGCATTATCACGCTAGAGAACCCCAGTTTAGGGGAGTAGGTACTTGGCAGAAAAATTTACAATGCGTAAGCTATCCTCCTGTTTCTGATATCAATTATGCCTGTGCACGTAGGTGATTTAGAGAACAATGAACAAGAATCAAGGCCATCATAATGTGCCACTTCCTTTAATCCAACCTGGCTCTAGAACCCAAGGCACAGCTCATTTGAGTGCGTAGACATGAACAGCCATTTTAACCTGAGTGCTCCCTTTAAGATGTCACAAGATGTCAGTTTGAAATAACACTTCCCTAAAATGTTTGGTCAGTGGCATCTTTGAAATGTCAAGAGATTGTTGTTCATGGCCATATGTGCTGATTGTGATTATGGCATTTAAAGGTAAACATTAAATGTCCCTCTCAAGTTATATGCAACATTTTCCAACCCAAACTCTATATTTATGTAACATGTATCAAAAGCTTACATGTCAGGCACACAGCATCCTTGAACTAGGGATGCTGGAGCATCTGTTTATCTCTCTCTTGGAAGGTTGGGTGGGGATGATCTCATTACTCATTCTATTCATAACTGGAAGAGGAGTGTCTAATACATTACACATGGGCATCTCAGAGCATCCAAAGAATGACTGTCTTTTGCAAACTCTAGAAGATAGCTGTTTCTTGCTGTTCCATTTGCTGATAAAGGCAACAGTGTCACATTAACATATATGCAATTATACCGGTATGCACTCTGTATTTGAATATCTATCTCTGTACAGCTCTCCAGAAAAGCATGCTAATACTTTCTGTATCGCTTCTCTCTAGTATCTACTTGAACCTAAATGTTCATGAAGTATAGATAACGAACCAAAGACTAAGCCCTCATCAAAAGTTGGTGGAACAGTCCTTTCTAGAACTAGAGTCGGCTGACTTTTCTACCACTCTCTCTTCCTCGGCAGTATGGTAATTTCCCATTTAGCAAAAAATATACTGTGTGGGAAGCATCACATCGTCTGGTGTTTTTGAAGCTCCAGTAAAATGAGTCACTGCACCATCATAGGAAAAACCTTGAAATCTTTCTCTGTAGGGCTAAGAGTAACGCCTCATTATGTAACTTTCAAACTCTCCAAAGGGCTGTTGAGCCCTGGAAGGCAGGCTTCATGCAGGTAAAAACCATCAGTGATTAGAACAAAAGCAGTACAAAATAGTCTCTAGAGCCATGACCTCATCCTGCTGTGTCATGGGCAGTCTGTCTTTGCTTTGTCTTTTAGTTTAAGATAAAAAGAAATACAGATTTTTTTTTTCACTACTGGAAATAAATGCCCATGAAAATTCCATAGAATGGCTGCTAATATATTGAAGCCTTGAGATTTAAACTGCCTTGTCTCTGTAGATTATGGCCCCAAATGTAATATGCATGTGTGTCCTTTTTGATAACTTTGAAGAAACACTGAGTCTCAGGAAAAGCTTTTCAGTTATATTCTCCAACATTCTTGACAGTCACATAAGGACTGTTACTTTTTGAAAACATCAAATAAAAATCTCTTTCTTCTAGACTCAAGTTATACTAAGAAGTAAGGCAGGAAATAAAAGTATTAGTTTTATTGTTTATAAAAACTAGTCAGAAAATGTGGTGGAGGTAAGCTGTGTGCCTTTCGGCACTGTACCCCACAATTATAGTCGCACAAACATGGGTACCATTTTACAGTTACAAGACTTGCCCATGGAGCTTTCTACTGAAAGTTCTTCAAAATAAATCAGGAGCATATTTTCCACAGGGAGAAGGCTGCCAGGAGCAAGCCAGAAGGAGCCATTCATAAGCAGGTCTCCTAAGAAGTCAGAGAAGTCCCTCTTCTGCTTTATCTGGGGCCAAGGGCATGATTCTAATGGGTTCCCTTAAGGTGAAAGGAAGTATCAGAAATGGTCAGAACATCTACCTCAACTACTACATGTGTTGCTTTTAACCTGCTGAGTTTCTCAGTAAATGAACTCTTAAAAAGTATACTCTGGGTATTATTTTATTTTATACTTTACATGAGTGATAGTATATTTATTTTTATTATTTATTTATTTGTACCTTGTTAAAATGGCCAGAGAAGCTAAATTTTGTGATACATGGTAGACAATGATGTGCTAACCCTAACCCTCCTCCATCTGTCGTTACTAAAGATGCTGCTAGCTGATAGTTTCTATCCCAAAGTCTAGAGATGTAGTTACAGGCCATAGCCAACAGTTGTGCTCTGTGCTGGGAGATAAATATCTGTCATGTTGCCCCATTGTGACAGTTCTGCACATTACATAATTTACTAGAGGCTTGGCTTGAGTCTCTGTGACAGACACTGAAGCCCACCCACTCTCCTGACCCCTCCTTCCTTCTTTACCCTCAAGGAACATCTCAACACCACCTTTTCTCCTTTCATAAGTTACCAGCCCCCAAAACATGACCTCAAACACCATATTAGAAAAGGAAAGATAATCTATATAAAATTATTTCTGCATGTTATAATCACAAGGATAAAAGATACTAACTTTTACCAACCAAACCAAACTGAACATTTAGCAAATGAGATACAATCTAGGAACTGATGAAGGTTACTTGGTACAACTAAAACTTGTCCAATGCAAAGTGACAGCTTCCCAGAAGGCCATTCCCAGCTTCTATGGTTTCTCTGTATAACTAATTAGGTTTTACCTACCCAGGCTCACTCCTGAAAAAGCAACAGTACAGGTAAGGTTTTTCTCACATCTGTTCTTTGACTGGCCTTTGACTGGCCTTTGATCTGATATATGTGGTTTAAATGTAACTTACCATGTTTGCTTCTCTATGGTTAAAAAAAAAAGCCACTGAAGAGATAAAAGATGTACTTTTGCATAATACTAGCCATAAATACCACAAGGAATCCTGAATAAAAAATGAAATGTTACTTTTGCAGTAGTCATAATTTTGTTTGTATCCTGCATACAGGCCCTGGTCTCCCTATTTCCACCCTCCATGATGGCCGAACAGACCAAGGTACTCTCTTGCTTATTCTGAGTTCTCTATTATGAGCCACTTCAGAGGGCAGAATAGTTGGCTCACTTTGACAGAAGGAAATGTAATGTCATGTTATTATCATAAACCTTATTATTCAGATGTTGCATGAATTGAACCTGATCATATGAAGCTTGGTACTTATTGGCAGTGGGATGTGACATAATAGAAATCACCCCATTGAGATTAATTCTCTCTTCTCTCCTGGCCTTTTAAAAGCATAGATGAATATATACACATCTTCTTTCTCAAAACAAAAAAGAATTCCTGCTTTTTGAGGACAATCTCATCTTTCTCCTTCTTCTTTCCCTCCTCTTCCTCCTTCTCATTCTATTACCCAATATTGGCAAAAAAATTCTAGGTATTACTTCCCTGACTTGGTTCCAAGAAGAGGGTGATAATCGCACCTGTGCTTTGTTTTGCTCTGTGTTAACAGCTACTGCACATTGTTGCTATGTGTGAAAGTCCTGTAATTTGGGGATACTTTCCATTTCTGACTGCTGTCATCAGACTTCTCCTCTACCTTGAATTTGGGATAGTTGTTGAAGCAGGTCACAATTCAAAGGTAGCCATGTTTGCTTTCCAAGTATATAATTGCCCGGTATTCTTCCTGATGGCTGTACATTATCCTCTCATTGGTCATTGAACATCAAAAGATTGGAGTTGCTAGAAAGCAGGGATGATGTGGGAGAGGCAGATGCTGCTTCCCTCTGCACCACAGCCTGCAGCTGTCCCTGGACAGCCCTGCTGACAAGTCAGGACACTACTGGAGGATTAGCTTTATGTCAGTTTAATGGCTCAAGAATAGGTGAGAATAAAGTATGAGGAAAAGGCTAGGGATTATGAAGTAGGATAGTGGATTTAGTTTCATTTTTAAGTTATTTGAACCTTGTATCTACTATTGAAATGGTCTGATGAACAACAGGTTAAACGGGTTAATTAGGCATATTCAAATTCAGGGAACAACACTTTTAAGCAATACTACTTTCAAGTCCTGAAGTTCTGTTTTAATGGAAATCTTCATAGATATTTAAAGTTCATTTTATCACTGCTCCAAAATATAACTCCTCTTCCTTTCCTCCATAAAATGAATTTCTATATCCTAGCATTTTTTCTTGATGTTCTTGTTATATTCTAGGCAGATACTAATCTTTTTAATGCTTTTGAAGTTTTATTACACCACTCTCCATATACATCATATATATTTTTATATTGTCTAATTCAAGAAACCACTCAAATTCTTTTAGAGAACAGATCCACCAACTTGTCTAATGAGAACAGCTTCTTTTACACTGTATTAGTTATTTTCCTTATTGTTCCAACAGAATCACTCTGAGAGGCAGCTTGCAGGATCCCATATGTTGTGGTTAGAAAGCATGGTAGCAGGAACCTGAGATAGATAGCTCATCATCTTACACCTGGAGTCAGCAAGCTGAGAAAGGACAAGAATGAGTCAAGGCTAGACCAGTCTCTCAGTGATTCATTTCTTCTAGAAAGCCTCTGCCTCCTGAATGTTCTACAACCTTCCAAAATAGTGCTAGTTTGCCACTCACTAGAGAGCAATTATTCAAACACATGAGTCTATGGAGGGGGATTTCATATCCAAACCACATCATTTGTTCATTACAAACATGGAGAATTCACTCCAGTAGAGTTTGAACTGTGCTTGGGAATCTATACTTTTGACAAACATCAAACAGCCATTTTATAACAGATTCTGTGCATTATATTTTTTTAGTGTTTTTTTTTTAACTCACTATCCTTTTTATTTTATACCAGAAATTTTCAGCAAATATTGAGCACTTACTAAACTAGGTCTGATTTTATTCTAGATTGAGCATTATTCCTGCCCTCAAGGAGATTAGAAATTATGGGGTGGTGCAAATGTGTGGGCAGACAACAGTGAGGAAATGAAATGCAAGGCTAAGAGAGAGGAAATGCAAGAAACGTGGAAGCAGAGAAGGACAGCCCACTTCTGGGTTACTTCAGGGAGGAAATGTTTCCTAATGGTATACATTAAGCCTACGATTTTTGAATACAAAAGATATTGACCGTTTGGATGTTGGCTTGGAGGGTTGATTGAAAAGTTTGCCTTTTACTCACAAATTGCTGACTGTGGAGAACAGATCTTTAAGGAGATGATAAAATTTGTTTTGAATTTTGAATTTAAAGAACTGATAGAGTATACAAATCAATCTGTTTGGCCAATGATGACTTAATTTTGGGATATGAATGTCAAAACAACAGGAGTACTGAAGATGATCATTAAGAAAGTGTTAGTTTACAGAGAACTTAGTGTCTATGGCCTTGCAAGTGGGTAAGATGTAAATTAACAACAACAAAAAAAAAGAGCCTTGAGCAAAATCCCCTCAGAATGCCAGTACTCAAGAAGGGAAAACCAAAGCCCCTTAAGGAGATCCAAGATCTCCAAGATCAAGAGGTAAACAGCCTTGAAATGAGGTCCGAGAAAGGAAAGGTAATCAGGGTCCCAAGGAGACATCAGTACACAAATGACAAAGACACATGACAAGGGCCATTTCTAGAGAACAATGGAGGAGGTGACAAGATTAAAGTGAGGTTGGACCTGCATAGGAAATTAGTGGGTGTTTCTTTGTTTGTTTTGTCGAGGCCACCAGTACTTCTAGAGCATATGTCTTTGAAGAGAGTGGTCTGGTAGGATAGTAGGTGGGAATGGTTCATTGTAAGATGATAAATATTTGTTGAAGGTTGACTAAAGAAATTATGATGCTAAAGGGGATTAAAGAATGCTAGGCAAAGCACATGGCATGCATCTGTAACCTTGACACTTGAGAGAGAGAAAGGAGGATCAGAAGTTTCAGACTAGCCTTGAATACACGCATAGCTTGCACCATACAAGACCCAAGAAATAGAATAAGAAAGTCCTTGAGAAATTGGGGAGGGGTGGGGTCCAAAAGATATTAATCTTTTTTCATGGGAAAGGATGAAGAGTTTGCTGGTAGTTTTATGAAGGTGTGAAAGCTTTAAGGAAAACAATGAATTTCATTTTTCTTGCAAAGAGGAAAGTCGTTTGAAAACAGCAGATTATGTTTGAATCAGATACTATGGAAACCCAGAAGGCCTGACACTTAACATTGAGGGCCCATTTGAAGTTAGTTGCTTTGGGAATTGCAGGTTCTCATTAAACTAAGTAACTGAATGACCTCACTTGCAGTTTTCCCACATATTCTTCACAAAATTTAATTAATATGAAATATGGCATTTTTATATGACAAACAAGAATAAAAGATTTATCACTTTTAAAATTCAACTCAGTTCCATCATAATGAAGTATCTACAAATTGAGTATGGACTCCATATCTGATTCTAGACCCTCAGGAGGCTTAATGAATAGTGAATATACAAGAATAAGGGAAGAGAAGAACGAGCATGATCCCATTTGTAACACCCTTCCAGACTGATGGCTTACAATGCACAAGCTCATAAAGAAGTCCAGATGTCACTGCACTCTTACCATAGTCTAGGAGAATCTATTTGTGTTTTAAGAGGTAGAACAACTTCTTATTCACTATCTATAAGAATACAACTCTAACTACAGAAATATTGATTAGCTTTTCAACCAAACCTGGTACTTTATTAAGTCATAAAATTTAAAGGTTCAATAATTAACAACAGAACGGCAATAAAGCTAAAATCATATGATACGATAACACCTCTATTTCCAGTATCTGTAGTCAGATAACAAAAACAGTAGTCAATGAGTCCATCACCCACTTTATACCCTTGCTTCATATGGACTCACGTCTTCCAGAGGAACTCCATATACAAATTTCACATGAGGGAATGAAGAAGCTGGATTCACTTTGATTTGTGCATTTAATTTTTGTGAGTCTTAACTTCTAGTATGTCACAGTAGTTTTTTTTTTTTTTCTGATGGGTTACCCGAAGCTAATGTGAAACTTATGTCTTTTATATAAGTCATACTCAAAGCATTTCTATGCCTGCTAAGATTAAATATAACACGTTTTGGAGAAAAATGCCATGAGTATATGAAAACATGTATCTATATGAAAAATGGATAGGTAAACAGAATAGGTAGAAGTCTCCAACTCACTTTCTTCAGTGACCATTTTTCAAAAATGAATATAAACAAAAATCTTAAGAATTTATTTTGTCATAATTACCATATCTTAGAAGTCATCCACTTCTTTTCATATGAAAAAAATCTAACTCTACATATTGTATGAAAGACTAATTTTTCTCATGAGATGTTAGTATCAAATTAAAATTTATTTTAAAAAGCTTCCTTAATATAAACCCATTTACATGTATTGCCAATCTATAAAATTCAGAGGATCAACTGATTTATTCAGTTTGAAACATCAAAGTGTAAAATTAACTGAGCTCAAGTACGAGCAGAAACTTTTGTTCTGATCTGAGGGTGGGTCTCAGGCTATAGAGCAGGCTAATCTCAAACTCACTTCTATATGCACCAAGCTGGTCTTAAACTCACACAGACCCTTCTTTCTCAGTCTCCCAAACAGTGAAATTAGAGGCAGGAGCCACCACTTTTGACTATAGTCAGCAGCTTTTAGATTGGTTTTCAGGTATAAGACAGAACAATACTGTGTATTTTTTTAACATATGGGACAATTTTGGGAGAAAAGAAATTGAAAAAGTCATGTACATAATAATTTGTTTTCAAAAAAGAGATTTTCATGTCAATCAAATATATCAGGAAAGGGTTAAGATACAAACATAAAAGTCTCAGAAATGATGTTTAACTCCTCGCACTGAAAGCATCGGGTTTAAAGTGACAGCACCATCTCACCTAGATGGGTCAATGACTTTGTTATTATATTTTTCTCCTTTTTGTCAACTTTTAAAGAAATGTAACCTACTCAACTACAAGCCTTCAAGTTGAAAAAGTACAGTTGGATATGGAAAAAATATTATCATATTAGCATTGTTACTTTTATGCTTCTGCTCAAAATATTGAAAATGTGCTTTTGCTATCTGATTGGTGTTTTGAGACAGGATTACTCTGTGTAGTCCTTGCTGTCCTGGAATTTATTCTGTAGACTAGACTAGTCTTGAACTCACAAAGATCTGCCTATCTTGGCCTCCTAAGTACTGGGATTAAAGCATGCTCCATCACCACCCAGTAAAATGTTGGAAATGTTAGAGGCTATCAGGATCATTGACAGAAATGTGCTGTCCTCACACACTGACATATGTCCTGACAGCTGCATTATGATTTCCAATATGAGATACCTAAAAGACCTTTGCTCAGTCACTTCAGGGTTCCATACAAGCCAAAGGAATTTAAACAAATTATTTATGTAAATAGTATTAATTAATGAAGATTAGATATATTAATTTTATTAATATAATCAAAATTATATATTTTAAAGAAATGCAAATATTGGAAGAAAACAAGGAATTGGAAAATACTTTGAAAAATATCCAGCTGCCAACACAGGAAATTAAGAAGCTTGAAGATGGTGAAATTAGTAAGATCTTTTAAAAACTTCTCACTTATAGATGTGAAAATGAACACTTCTCTCATTTAAAATAAAATTACTGAGTAAATGTTATAGTCCAAGCCATGTGATATAAGTTCTCAATTAAAATAACATTTCTGTAACAATATTTAGTTCTGTTAAACATTATAATATGATTATACATACAGTTGATCATCTACTTTTTCATGGCTCCCTCTTAACAGTGACATTTTAAAAATAGAGATTATCTATTTTAATTTCAGAATATATGATTCTAGAATTAAAAGTATTTTGAGATCTATAGTAATTTGCAAATTAGACTAGAAATAAGTATTAAAGTCAATTTAAAATATGTTTTTAATTCTTAATGATTTGCTTGCTATGTGTTGCTTTTATGATGTGTATTGTTAAAGAAAATAAATGATAACATACATGTCTTGCAATGATTATTCTCCCTTTTTCTCTTTCCAAAGCTTTATGGTACAAGATGATTCTTCCTCCTCAGTTTGACAGATCAAAGAAGTACCCTTTGCTAATCCAAGTGTATGTAATATTTTCTTTAGTGTAAAAACTATTTACTGAAAATATGTTGGATGAAATACACATTTATAAAATAGAATGAACCATTCTCCTTGGTAACAGTTCCTATTGATGCTGTTTTTATATATTCCCCCAACTAATCAGAGTAAATAAAATATGGTTATTTAAAATAGATCGAGGGAGTTTGAAGATTGGAGATGGACTTGCCTGCATTTGTTGTGTTGAATTTCCTTGGGATGGCAAATTGCCGAATGTGTCAGAATACCTTTGAGATACAGAGATTGCAGCCAAAATAAAAAAAAAAAAAATAGTGTAAATCATCTTAACATCTTATGTAATTGAGTTAGAAGTGAAATAAAGGGATGGAATACATTTAGTGGAATCACACCCAAAATCAGTGCTGACCTACACACAATTTGCTTAAAACACCATGCATTTTTTTTAGTATATCTTATGTCTGCTTTTAGCAAGTGGCAGGTGGCAGAAATGACGAAAAACCCACACATATTCCTTGAAATGCCAACCCTAGATGTATCCGTTTTGGGGAATAGGAGAGGCTGTGTCCCAAAACAACTTCCTTTGTAGCAAACCTCTGGGGAAGCCTGGTCTCTTGATTTAGAGCCAGCTCTAATGTTATTGATAATGAAATTTTTATCACATGATTGGTCTGGGAATTGTCAGAGTCAGTGCTAGGATGCTATGGGAAACTGGAATTTTTTTTTAAAGAATTTGGAAATTTTTTTTTTAATTTTCCTTTAGGTATGGTGGTCCCTGCAGCCAGAGTGTAAGGTCTGTATTTGCAGTTAATTGGATAAATTACCTTGCAAGTAAGGAGGGGATAATTGTGGCCTTGGTGGATGGTCGAGGTACTGCTTTCCAAGGTGACAAATTCCTGTATGCGGTGTATCGAAAGCTGGGTGTGTATGAAGTTGAGGACCAGATCACAGCTGTCAGGTGAGCACCTTTTCATCAAACTGTCCACACACTCCCAACGTAGCACAATCACGACTCCTCTTCCTATAGGGGACCCTGAACATAGGCGTGTCCTACCTCTGAGCATATTTTTACTTCCTCATGACTTTGTTCTCTTTTGGTCTAGTATCTGACTTGGAACAAAATTATTATTAACTATAAAGGGATCTTTTGGACCAAATATGGGGAAAGTTGTTCATGAAAGAGAGCTAATAAAAGTGCAAAAAAGTGCTGGATAGATGTGAGGCATTCCAGTGCATTCTAACTTACTACCATTGCTCACATTTGGAAAAGCAGAAAGGAAAATGTTGAATAACTTTCACAATAATCTTCAGTAAATCAAATATCTAAATGTACTCAGTCATCATCAATTCAGCTTAGAAATGGTTCAGATTTTCATCATACTACATGTTCTAGGTATTAGAAATTCACTTGTGATTAAACTTGCTTTTAATATTTACTATGCTAGCATGAAGATATATGCCAATTTTCACTTGATAAAAAGCTTCTGTTTTATAGAATAGAAATAATATTATGAAAACATTCAGAAGGAAGGCAGATCTAATTTCTTCTTCCTCAGCTATATTTCTAAATGCAGTTTATGGTCTCATCGTCTTTCTTGAATCTGAAAGAATGTTGTTGGTAAAGCTGTTACTACACTGAGGACACAATACAGGATTTCCCTGGACTCCTATTATTGTAGTGTGAGTAGGTAAAGCTGGTGAATAAGAGTTTATTCATCTAAAAGCTATGGGCCAGCTGGCTGATCGCATTTATAGATACAGATGATTTTGTACATGCAACAGCTTATGATTGAACACTAATTCATATGAAAAGGCAGCATAGAAAATTCAATAGGATATTTCTTTAATCCCCATAGTGCTATTGTTTTTAGTAATATTTATTAACATATACAAAAGTGATTATAGAATATAGGCTCAGACAGTACCTTTCTTCCTTTTGTATTTCTGACTCTAATCAAAGAAGAAAAATCTAGATTCATAGGTAACTAATTTTAAGAATAAAAAGTCAACCATGACTCATGTATTCCAATGTTTCTTTTATTCAGTGAATAGTTGTTTATGCACAGATAAAATGTGTTCAATTAAAGCCATCAATTGTAGTAAAATATAGTAAATTAATTATTAAATTATTAATCAACAGCAAAATCTATAATTAGCTTCTCACTTCTTGGAGGCTGCATGATTCTCATTGATCCAGACTTTTGTCATTTTTACTACTAATTTATTTGGAAGAACTTTCTTCAGTGGAGAAATGGTTCAAAATGAACTTCATTGGGGTAGGATAGCAGAGAACTTTGTATTTTGCTTTTGTATGTTTGTGTTTATTTTTGCAGTACTGGAAGCCAAGCCCAGGATCTTGTAAGTATTAAGCAAACACTTACCCACTGAGCTAAATACACAGCTTCATTTTTTCCAGGCTCTCATGTGCCCTGTCAAGAGTATGAACAAATTTGTCAGCCTTCTAGCTTTAATTCTTCAGGTGTTTTGTTAGAGGTGCATCTTGTATCTTGGCTATTAATACTTAAAACTATGCAAAACACTAAGGAAATATAAACCAAAGACCCAAAGGCATGGAGATGAAAATCATAAATCATTGTTTCTTCATTAAGTGTTTCCTAAGGTTGATAGACCTAGAAGGGTGTTTGTTTTGGCTTTGGCTTAAAATAATCATAATCATATAGTCCACCAACAACAAAATATTTACCATCACAAATACAGTCCTCAGCAAGAAATAAATTCTTAATTTCCTCTATTGAAGGAAGTAAAAGCATAGATCTGTAGCCCATGAAAGGATCTCAACAAAATTTGTTATTTCTAGCATTCAATATAGAGAACATAGAGCTACAATTTTTGCCTTCTATCAGTTTTTGCAATAATACCAACTTGTCTTTGGTACTTAATTGCAGATGTGCCAGAGGTAGAAACTGGTGGCCATTACCTTCCCCCAATTTTTTTTAAATGGAATCTGGAGAAAGCTTTACCGAAATAGGGCAAGCATACAGCCACCCATGTGCTCAGCCTCTTCACAATGGCATCTCAAATTTTAATCCATGCTGCCATACTACATTCTGTACAAAATGGTGCAACTTGTAGTTCTAGCTTTCAATGCCTTTACAGTCTACTGAACATGGGTAAAAGGTCTGTGCTCTAAGGGGACAGTACTACTTTTAAATGAAAACTTTAGCAAGCTCCTCAGTGAAAAGAGTGGCTGCATGGTCCAGTCAGGCAGCAACAATAGAGAGAGTTTTAGCCCTGGCCTTGGCTCTGTTCTAAATCTCTGTTCCATGAACTTGTAAAAGAAGCCTTTGTAATCCCTACAAAAAGGAAAAACTAAAAAGGGTTAGAATAATGATGATCCTGAGGATGATTCAACTCTCTCTCTAAGATGTGTTTTAGCAATGAGACACCAAACACCTGCCTCAAGGAGATGGGTTTCTAAGCCTTTTACTGTCAGTGTCAAATTACCCCAGAAATAAAATTTTCTCCCTTGAATTTCTTATAAATTTTGACATAGGTGAATATTCTACATAGAAAACTATATAAGTGTGTTGAAACAGCAGCAAATACTAGTCAATCTAAGCTAATAAATTCAAAGTGAAAAGTGTAGGAAGAACAGGCCAATACCACCTTGCCTAGGCATGAGAATGCTTCTAAGGAGACAGATGGTTGTGAGTTCACAAGAACTGGTGAAAAAGGAACATGATTTCTTCAGACTCCTTGGAAAATGCCACATATAAGAAAATCATAAAATTTAAGAAATTATAGTGGTCATCTCCACACATTTGGAGTTTATTCAGCATTGTTTATATTCTTGTAGTTCAAATTTTATGTAATTCATGGGTTAATGGTGAAGAAATACATGAGAAAAAATTATATTTTCACACTTATAGATGTGTCAAAAGAAAATTTCTCAAATAATATAATTGATCTTTAGGATTTAAGACAACCTTAGACACTGGTTATTTTAATGTGGAAAAAAAAAATGTGAAGTCCAGTTCAACCTCAGATAAGAAAAATGTCTTATTCATTTGTTACTACCACCGTGTTGATTAAATCATATTATGATTTCTTTCTGATATTCTTCCAGGAAGCTTTTCAGATTTTGGAAGTGAAATTTATAGAGCCTTGTTGATCTCAAAAAGCTCATATTATCTAGCTAACCTTTAACCTAGTCCTGCCACGTTAAGTGTTAATGTTTTATTTCCATATTAACCACTACACTATCATTTTCTATGTCATCCTTTCAGAATACACCTAGGAAGGGCACGGATAAGAATTTCCTGCTTCCATGTATCACCTGTTATTTGCTTTGTGGCCCAGATGCAAGGCAGTGTGATTGTTAGCTTGTAGGAGATCATAAAATCATGAGCGATTTTATGGCTTACGACAGTCTTCCAACACTAGTATCGAGACTCATTTTTTTTTTTAACAAAAAAGTGAACCTTCCTGGCCCTCATTTGGATTTTGTAATTTGTGGGAGAATAACTGAAGGGCCACATATTCTGCATATCTGCTTGCTTCCTTTTAATCAGCTTCCATACAGGTAGCAATTTTCCATTCGCTACTCTGTTTCTTCCCTGTACACTTAGTGTCCTTCAGAATCGTGTCGGGTAAGCTGTGACTAACGGGGCCTCTTCCCATCTGTTTGTCCCGGGCATTTGCCCAACTCCTCAATGCGTCAGAAACGTGCATGCTGAGTCGATGCAATGAGAGAAATGGTTGCTATAAAATCCCTTTGGGACCTCTACAGAGCTGGCAAAAGGGCTCAAGGTACCTAAAAGACCTGGGTTCAATCCACAGCACAACAAAAGAAAAGGAGAAACTTCACTATTCAACTAATACACACACACAAAAAAAAAAAAAACCAAAAATCACTTGTGTTGTGTTCTCCTTCTAAAGAACTGATGAGAACGCCATTAACAGACACCAGAGGACACACCGCTGTATTTTCTGGAGCTGACTAACCTTGGGTTCCCTCTTTCTTCCTCATGCTACTGTGGTGTTCTCCAGAGTCCACATACAACCATCACACTTTCTTTCTCTCTTGCTTCTTCTCTCTGCTTCTAAAGTTTTCTTGAAGCTTTATCAACCCATTCCCCCAAATAAGTCTCATTTTTGGCTCTGGAATACTGGAGAAATGAGGTACAAGTGACCAGCACACATTGTTTTGTGTTGTCTAGAGATTTCCTGGGACTTTAGAGGTTGTTTTTCTCATCGTTTGATATTCCCAAAGGAAATTAATATTTCCAAAACGTTTGAAAATGTGATGGAGCCAAGCAAACCATTTCAACATTTTAAAAGATGCGCCCAATTGTCCACACCACGGTAAAGTGGAAGCTCCTGTTTATGCATGGCAAGAAGAATGGATTTTTCTCCAAATATGACTTAAAATCAAAATGATGATTATCAACAACTAAGCAAATAAGGTGATACAGATATAATAAAAAACTGAATCAGCAATGAAACAAAAATTCAAGACCCAAGGATTTGGAAATTTGGTTCTACTCAGTGGAGCCATTGTGTTTCAATGAGGCTATCTGAGGACAGGCTTTGATAAGGAGATTCGAACACTATGCCTGAGGGGACTGGGTTCACTACACATGAAGCACAGAGCCTAAGATGATCCTTTTATTCCCTGCAGAAAACATGATAATATTATTTTAATTATTTGTAAATGCAGCCTTATTATTCACGTGTTTAAACAAAGAAATGAAGCGTTTCTACTAAATCTTTGGATTAAATATGCTTGTGTAATGAAGTAAATGTCATGTGTACACAATTAAAATTCTAAAAATTTGTTTCTTTCACTTTAGAAAATTCATAGAAATGGGTTTCATTGATGAAAAAAGAATAGCCATATGGGGCTGGGTGAGTTGTTTTATCAGTTCCCTGCCTGTTATTCGGGTTGGTAATCCTCGTTTTTTGAAGTGCTCGCTTAGAAGGTTGTTCATGAAATGTCAGTGTTGCAACATAATTTAATCTGTCAATAGAAACAGTCAATTTGGATAATATGAGCTCTGAAGTTGTGGTTTGAAATGTTTGTTCAATTTCTTCTTTATATAACAAATGAACTCATAATTGACACATTTGTACTTAATTTTTGGTGCTAAATTATAGCATAGTAAAATAAATTATACCTATCAAAGGTTTGATTGCCTCTTCCGATTGAGGTTTAATATTTATTGTATGCTTTATATTTCATTTTAATGGAAAACTAAGCTAAAGTTTGAAGTGATAGGAGCTTGGGGTATAGAAACTGCTTAGTATCTAGTTCAGTGTAGGCCTGCCAGGGCTGTTAGATATTCTTTTTTCTCTTTGAGGACAATCAGATTATCCTAGTAGACCCATTGTTTACTTTTGCTAGTTTGAAGAGAAGTATTCTTTGGCTACCTAGGTATTGGTCATAGAGAATAGAGTCCCCACCCTCAAGGACTGATATATTTATTGGAAATAACCCTAACAATAAGTGGCGGAAGTTATCAAGTGTGAGCAATGAAGCCACTGAACACTCTACAGAAATACTGTAAAGAGTTTAAGTGTGTCCATTATAAGTTATGATAATTATGCTTCAAAGAATTTTCTCTGGTTCACTCTATGATCTGAATTTTGTGCATTTGAAAGTCAGTTTGCAGCGAGTTGTGCTTGGGCTGTTTTTCTTGGCTGTTTTCTCTGAAAGAGGCCTGCACAAGACAGAGAAAATGAAATATAGCATTGAAAGGAATCTGAAGGATCCAGCTCAGCTCCTGGCTCAGTGGCCAGATGAAGGGCTGTTAAGAATTTAGAGGAAGTTGTTATTTTAAGCCATTTGGTCCTTCTCAAAACTATCAAATGTTAATTATCTAAACAGTGGGATTCAAATGAGTAGAAACTTGGGGAATATTTCAAATAAGACCTTTCCTACCATCCATTTTTTTTCCTAAAAAAAATCCTAAAGTAGATCTTTGACAGAGTCTCATTTCAATCAGACAATGTATATGATCATTAACATTTTGCAAGGAGCTATTCTTTGATTTTGCTGTGGGCTCTAAGTAATCATAAGCTAGAACTTCCTATTTCATTTATAGAATATGGTTATGTATTACCATGGTAGAGACTCTTCCACGTGGGATGATTGAAAACCCACACATCACCCAGCAGTACATCCCTATCATTCCAGAATCCTTCAATCAGAGACTCATGCCATATTGGATTGTGGAAATGATATAAAAAATAGTATAAAGAAAGCAATGAGTGGGTTGCCAATGCCTGCCATGCCTGAGTAGACCCCAATCAGCTAGAGAAAATCAGATGCAAAAGGACATTATACTATGCCTCTTTTTAACCTTTGGACAACTCTATTCATATTAACTCAGATATCTGATCTCTGACCCATCTATCTTTTATTCTTATAAATTATCATTATGTATCAACTAGATGCTGTGTTAAGCAATTAATTTAATTTTTTCAAACATAGTCTCATGTATTTCAGCTTAGCTTTCGACTACCTATATATCTGAGAATGATCTGGAACTTCTGATCTTCCTGACTTCTTGTAAAAGGTTCTGACCCAGACTTTCTGGGCCTGGACCAGAGATTTAGTCTCATTCTCGGCCCTGCTTAGCCTGAAATAATCACACACAGGCTTATATTATTTTTACTCTGATTGACCGAAGGCCCAGACATATAATTTGCTAGCATTTGCTCTCAATCTGACCCATCTTGTTCACCTGTGCGTGCGACTCAGTACCTTTTCTCGGAGCAGCATTTCAGCTTCTTTCCTCGTGTCTGCTGCCGTCTCCTTGTCGTGTCTCTGTCACATCCCTGTGGCATCTCTATGGAGTCTGTGTTGTCTGGAATCTGTATCTGCTCTGAGATATTCCATAGTTTTCTTAGCCATTTGTTATTGTAGCCCCGCCCACACTTCCTGTTTGCCTTTGGCCAATCAGCTTTTTATTAAACCCATATGCAGGACAAATATTTACAACACTGACTCTACCTGTTGGGATGACAGGCTTGCACTGCTTTCTCCAATTTTATGTGATATTAGAGATCTAACTTGGTCTTCCCACATGCTAAGAAAGCACTATACCAACACAGCCATATCCTCAGCCTTCATGCTAGGTTTTTTTTTTGTTGTTGTTTTTTGATTTGTTTTGTTTTGCTTTTTATAGACAGAAGGGTAAATAAGTTACAGATTTGACCCTTACATGGAGGAAGAGAGTAGAAAAAGAATGGCATATCAAGAGATATAACTCGTTGTACAGAACAACAGAAACAAGAGTCATTAATTGTGGCTGTGAGAGTTAATAGAGACGTCAGCAATGACTCAGTGTCTTAGACAGACAAAAATAACTTAATAAATAGTCATTCCAGAATGTGAAGAACACATTTATCCTGGTCTTGATAAAGCAAAGAAGCATGTGTGAATTGGTTAAGAATATGTTAAACTTTGAAAATCTAAAAAATCAGGAAGAAAAGTTGGGACATAGGTTAAGAGAAGTAGGCCATCAGATAACAAGAACCTATTAATCCACATGGAGGGGAATGTATGTGGCCTTTTGCATTCTGGACTTCTGTGATCATCACAGTCTATATGTTCTTTAAATGTTAGTATGCTTCTGAGTGTGGTCTTAACCCATTCATCAATACTTTGTAGGTCATTGAGAAACTTTGTGTTTTCATAGATGATGATGGTTGGCCACTTGCATCCACTTTTCTAATGAGTCTTATATTTTAGCTGCTGACTAGTCATCTCTTCTTTAGGAGATGACTTTTAAGGGCCTCAAGCTTCATTAACTCCAAACTAACCTCTAAACAAGTCATAATAATCATTGAAGACCTTCATCTACCCAACAATCAAATTAGAAAGCTCAGAAGAGTTTCTTCCTACCTTTAACCTCTCCCAGAGCCCAACATTCTGTTAATTAGTGAATTCCTTTCTTACTTCTAGAAGCCTAGTAACTACTGCCACTCCCAATGACCTTGTTTGATTTCAATTTCTTCATGAGACACTAAGCCAAAACTTCTCAAAAGTAAGGTATATATAAGCATCACCTCAAAATTTTGTTAAAACACAATTTCCAGATCCTTACCACCAGAGGGTCTTCTCAGGCTCAGAGTTTGCATTTCTGATCAGAATCTAAGTAATACTAAAGTTTCTGGTATATGATCACTGGCTGGGTAATTTCTAATTAAGTTATTTTAATTGTTCCTTAACTGTCAATTTTTGTCAAGCTTGATAAACTTGAATGTTGTTTAAAATGTTGTCATTCTAATTTTTTGTTTGTTTGTTTTGGTTTTGCAATTTTTTACATATGTATACAATGAACTTAGGTAATTTTCACCCTACATTACCTTCTTTCATTTCCCACAATTTTCTTCCAAAGCATTTTCCCAACAAGTCTACCTTCGGGGCTATTTTGTTTTGTTTTTGTTTGTATTTTGACTCATTGATTTTATTAAGGTTGCTTGCATGAACATGAGTTATGGGCAGATATTTACTAGAATACAACAAGGGAAATATTTCAGTGACTATACCACTAAATAAAATGACTCCACATCCCCAGAAATTATTTACTGCCTATCATCCTTCGATGGTTAAGGTTTCATAAACCCTTCTCAAAGTATGATGAAATATTGACAGACCCAGTCTTATGACTTATTGACTTGTTCAGATTTAGTGCAGCTTTTTGAGGCCATGAATACAGTGTCCATATCAACAACTTATTCCTATCCCTGGTCTCTGAGATTCTGTCTTCTCTTCTAGTCAACAATGTTCTCTGAGCCTTGAAGGAAGTCATATAAATGGCACTGACTTGTCTTTATTCTCAGGACTTGTGAATTTCCACATTAATTATTGCCTACTCCAAATATAAGCACTATGACAAAACATGAAAGTAGTGCTTATTTGTGGGCATACACATCATTTTTAAAGCAAAATCAGATAACATGTCCATTTTGCAAGACAATGGAAGCAGAAGCTACCCTTTGACCTTCTTTATTACATTCTCTTGAGCAAGCCTAGAGAGTAGGATAAGCCTCAAATCAAATCATAAGTCTGTTAATTTCATAATAGTCATTCCTCTATTGTACCAGGGGCACACATTGCCTAGCAGGCCATTGTTATAGTGAAGCCCAATTTTTAATGTTATATTTCTACTAATATATTCTTTAGGGTCCCACTATGCCCATAATATAAAGAATAATTTGGCCTTGTGTACAAGGCTCTTGGCAACCTCACTCCTTCTACCTTTTCAATCTTGTGTCTTCTAAATTTTATAAGTAGTCAAACAATGGCTGTGCTTTGCTGTTCCTAAGGTTTCATAAACTTCCTGGTAACACTTCCACACACTTGTTCCATTACTCACCCTGTCCTCTCTTTAAAATGGAAAACTGCTTTTCCTGAAGATCAAGCTAAACACACTTATAGGAACTTGCTGCACTTTTATAGGAACAGGCATGTTTTATCAGGCTATTGGTGTCTCCGGCCAATTCAGGTTATACAAGAGAATAAACTCTATCTTTTTTTTTCTCAATTTTTTCCTCAAATTTTTAGCAAAATATGGAGCCATGCCAAGCATCTGTGATTTTGCTTAAGCTGAATTTAATCCTACACCTTAACATTCTCTCAAAATTTGTCCAACTCAGATCAGTAGATTTTTTTTTTCAAGAAAATATTCTATGGTCTAACAGTTTGGGAAATAGATTTTTATTTAAAATATTGTGTTTAGGCCCCATAAAAGATTAGTAAAGAAACTGTTAATTTTTTGTCTAACACAAGGAGCATTTTATTCCACAATTATGTATTATTTCTTCCTTCTCTTTCCCTAAACACATATTAACAGTGTGAAAACAAATGTTTTCATGGACATCTCTAGGAGAAGTGCTATTGTTGTTATTAGTACCACTGTATTGGTGTGTTGTGTAAGGTTCTGGCCTGGACTATCCGGTACTGGACTAGAAGTATGGACCCATTCTCAGCCCCGCTTAGCCTCAAATAATCACACACAGGCTTGTATTATTTTTCTACTGATTGACCTAGGGCTCAGGAATATAACTTGCTTACTCCTTCGTCTGAACTCCACCTATTTTGTTCAGCCCTGCAGCTTGGTAAATTTTCTAAGAGCTGCATTTCAACTTACTTCCTCTGCATTGTCTCCTGGCATCTGCTTTGTCTCTCTCTGGCAGCTCTGTGTCTGGCATCTGTCTCTGCTCTAAGATGTTCCATAGTTTTCTAAGCCTGGTAGCCCCACCCATATTTCCTGTCTGCTTTTAGCCAATCAGCTTTTATTAAATCCATAGTCAGGATAAATATTTACAATGACAGGAAACAGTAGCAACATAAATAATCACACTACATTGGTGTATTAGAAAGATAATGTCATAGAATAGAAGGTGATATGAGGAAGAAAAGGGGGCTAGCACATTAACGTTAGACACAAATTGAAAAGGCCTGCAGTTAGCCAAGAAGCTAAGGTTGGGGAGAGGCCATAGTCTTTTCCCTTACAGACTAAGTCAGAGTCTATTGGAAACTGAAGGTATGAAGGAGGAAGATACTAAAAATGATCATAATGGATGCTCAGGTGTTAATGTTCCACATCAGGAAGGAAAATATCTTTTCTCATGCAATATTAAGCACTTCTATGACCTGTCAGATAGACCATGCCCAATCCAACAAATACTATTTACAATTGGTTTTAAATAAGCTTCAAATCCTAAATTTTCTTCCAAGATATGAATTTTTTAAAGGAGAAAAGAAAGGGCATTTTCAACACTGCTTTTCATTAACTGGATCATAGAACCAAAGATTTATTGCTCTCTGTAGGGAATGGGCTCTAAGAATCCAGTTCATGCACTAGAAATAAATTTTGGTTCCACTGCCAGAGGCCCCACACACTGCCCACACCATTAGATTTTCATCCACATTCAGAGGGCTTAGTTTGGTCCCATGCAGGTTCCCCAGCTGTCATTCTGTTGCTAAATATCTGCTATGTCTCCATCACGGCATTTAAGAAATGCCTGTTCATTATCCTGATTCCTCATGGGAATTATTTTGCCCTTGGGATATTTGGCAATACTTAAGGACATTTTGAGTTTTTACTCAGGAAAAAGGCTATGGGCATGTGGAACAGAGAACAGGGGGAAGTTGAAATGCTTCACGCTGCTCAAGAAAGACTATAACATCAATAGTGTTAAAATCTTGAATGCAATAAAAAATTAAATCAGTATTCTTACTGTACAGGAGCACAGAGAGGTTTGCCTAAACTATTAGAAAAAGAAGCTACATTTTCAGACTTTGCTTTGTTAGTATAGACCTAGCCAGGTGGTGTTGAATAAGCATCAGTTCATTATTTAATCTTAGTTCCTTTCTCTTGCAGTGACTAATTATAAGCAATTTGAATTGCTATGTGAGAATGATGTAAATGTAGAAAGAATACACTTCTAATGAGAGACCATCTTAGACTATATTATTTCTGTCAGAAGAAGCTGCCCTGGTGTGGGAAAATGGAATATGTCATGGATTCCTGAGATAGGCCTTCTAGGTTTTAGCCCCAACTCTGGTTCTTACTGATTCCACAGACACTGTAAATGCACTCTGAGCAACATCTACTCCATTATGAAATGCATCAACAATTTCTTCCTATGGGGATTATAGAAAATAACACAGGAATCACATTTTCAGCAAATATGTACTTTATCCTTCCTGTTTAAATGACCAGTTATTTTTAGTGTTGGGAATAGATCCATAAGCAAACAAACAAAAGTCTCTACTCGGAAATTTGGAGAATAGTGGGAGAGAAAGTAAGACAGGTAAAGAAATACAATACAAAATGTTGAGAGATAGTAAGGGATATTTTTGAAAGACAAACTAAAACAAGAAAGGAGGGTAGTGAATGGCTAGTATACCTGCATGATTTGAAAGGAGATGGTTATAGAGGTTTTTGGAAGTTACATTTGAGTTAAGACCTGGAAGAGACAGAATGAGGCATGAGACAGGTACTTTCTGGGAAAAGAACTATCTAGCATTTTCAAATGTTCTGAGGTCAAATCCTGTTTCCAGAGCTCAATGAACAACAGGAGATCCAAGGAACAAAGTAGGAGAAAGGAGAGATGGGGAGGTGGGAGGGGGCATGGCTGAAGCTGAATGGGTAAGGATGGTACAGATGGTGTAGAACCTCAAAGAGCATCCCCGACAACTTCCGGGCCAGATAAGTGTTAGCTAGTTATTATTACTGTTGGAAGGAAAAATGCCCCAAAGTGTATGGTAGCTTAAGGAGGAAATTCATACTCCTGTTTTAAAATTCTGTGCCCTTCCAGGGATGATTTTAAAAGCATTTTTCATTTAAACAAAATGGCAAGGCATCTAAGTGCAAAGGACACAAATCTAGAATTCTCTTGGCCAATCTGCTCTGTGGGTTCTTTTCTTACAGCAGCCACCCACTCTGCCTAAGAGCCCCACTCCTGAGAGCAGAGAAAGTCAATGTAGGTTTTTATCTCCCCTCTTTATTTCTACAATAGGAATAGCTTTTCCAAGCCACCCAGGCACTTAAAGCCTAGCTTCTCTTGCTGTGTTATGAATGCAATATAATTTTGCTATTACTAATTCTTGGACAATATTTGTATTTTATCATAAAACAGAAAAACCATCTATTTAAACATGGTGCTATAACATAATCCTGAGTTAATAATGTCTAAGGTTCTGAACACAAATGTTCAAGAAGATTTTGATATGTAGTAGAAACTTCAGAGCCATGCTTTACTATTATCTGCTCTCAAATATGGAGAGGACAGGCCATATCCAATGTTATTATTTTAGTAAGTATTCCTTTTCAATAAAATAGAAAATAATAATAATGTTTAATGAAGTTCTTGGATATACTCTTCTCTCATTTGAAATTGAAATTAAAGAGGGAGAAAACCTTTTGCATCTAGGAGCAGTTTTTGCTGCCCTACTAATTAAAGCAAATTATTTTCATAAGTGAAATTTAAGATCATATAAAAAATTTCACTTACCAAAGTGATTTTAAAACCCAAATGTTCCTTCTGCTTTTAAAATATATTTTCCCCTATTAAAACCTAGCTTAGTTCTCCTCCAAATATAATAAAAAGAGGCCATGGTATAATTGGAGTAGCCTATTTTATTCTATGTTTTGCAGCCAAAGGCCCTCAATAAAATTCCCCAGAGATGGAAACATAAGACCACATATTTTTTAGAGGATTCTTCTAAGAAATTCAACAAGATTCTTAGCTCATCTTCCACTTCTTATATTTCATGGGTTAAGAATGGGTCCACTTGCTCCTCTTTCTCCAACCTCTCTAAAGAGTAACAGCTAAGAATGAGGCATGCCTTGCATGGCTGCAAGAAGGAAGTCCCCAGGTCCCACGTGATGTGGACAGATGTTCTTGCATCAAGGCCCCAAAAAGCAAGAGGAGTGACTTTCCAATCCCTCGAGTATGCTGGCTTTAGTCCATATTCCACAGGACCACTTAGAGCATGTTGCCAGGAGTAGCATCTCTTCCAAGCATATCTATACAGGCAAGATTCATTCCAAGAGGAAATGAAACTCCCTTATGATATTGTATTCATTTCTTCACATTTTTGAAACAATTCAACTAGCTAAGTCACATAAAAATTCTATGTGGGATACTGTTAGTGAAATGTTCCCTCCTGCTTCCTCGGGGGAAAGAACTCTGTGAGACCTAAACTACTTCTAGCTCTAGTCTTCCATATCCTTCAGTATTTCTTTATTTTTCTGTGAAATTTGTAAGAAGAACTATAAGGTTTTAAAGGGCACCAGCAATTTTCCTTCTTTTGAGCTGAGATGTCAAGGGGCCACAAAATAGCACACGTAACTACACGACACAAACTCCAATCATGCCCTGGTAATGACAGAGGTAAAAATGTAGCTACAAATTCTGTCTCGCAGGACTATTGTGAACTTTACAAATTATCTTACATTTGCAGTTGAAAATAATCTCCTTTCTCTGTTCATCTTTTGCAAGTAGAAGCTTGGAGGGGCTTGGTTTGTTTGTTTTTGTTTCGTTTATTCTAACAAAGTTTTTAGCTAGAAGGACATAAAAGAAAAACGAGGGTTTTGTTTGTTGTTTGTTTTTATAGAAACCTTGTAATTACATTTATCTCTTAAACTTTGCCTACCCTGTTTTCAGGGAGTCTGCTATGATCAGGACATTAACTTTTTCCTGATTTTTAAGAGATAATATTGCTAGAGGCCCTTGCTGCTGGGGTGTAAGGTGGACATTTAGCCTACTCTACACATACCCTCAGCTCCCCTCAGTCTTTATTGTGAATAGAATCACTTGAAAAATACAGAGAAGCTTCTGAGCACGTGCTTGGGACTGACCAGTAACAATGTCTCTACAGTCCTACGGAGGCTACGTTTCATCCCTGGCCCTTGCATCAGGAACGGGTCTTTTCAAATGTGGAATAGCAGTGGCTCCAGTCTCCAGCTGGGAATATTACGGTATGGAAACATTTCATAAATGCTGCCATGAAAACATTTAACACATAATTACTGTATATTTGAGGTTGCTAGGAAAACAAATTATACACTAAAGTTCGCCCCAGCATCACTGGGGAAAATTATAATCTACAAACAAGGTTGTTCATATAACTCATTATTATGTTGCTGTAACCACCTTTAGTGGCTACGATCTCTTTAAGATATTAAGAGAAAGGGCTCTACAGAAATTCAGTGTATCTTATTTTCTCTCTGAAATCTTGAGCTCTTGTCGAACTAAATCTTTAACAGCAAAGCTACCTCTGTTTTCAAAGGAACCTAACTTCAGCAATGGTGTCTTTTAAGCATATCTTTACAAAGTCAGTCTGAGGGCCAAGGAATTCACCTTTACATTGCAGTATGAAGCAGAGTTCCTTTATTTCACAACTCAGAGAAAAAATATGCGTGAGTGTGTGTGTGTGTGTGCGTGTGTGTGTGTGTGTGTGTGTGTGTGTGTAATTAAGAAGTATCCATTCCTGTGTGTGCCTGTTTTCTTGATTAACCTCAATGCAGAATGATTATTTAAAAGCAGCTCTAGTAATTGTGCAAAGATTTGTCAAAATAGCTTTTTCTAGATTTTCTTTTCCCCTACTGGGATAAAAATGAGACATTCATGCCATACAATTAATCTTTCTTTATTCAGAAAAGTAGATACCTGTTTGTGTGTTTGAATATATATATATATATATGATGCTGAGTTGAGTCACTCCAGGAGACATATTTTCATCCCAGATGCAACAAGACACCAATGAAGGGACTAGAGGTAGTGGATTTTGTAGTCTATTTTAAAGTATAATGAGGCCGTTCCCATCTCAACATTCCCCCAAGGAGAGTACATGAAAAAGCTTAAGAGCAGCCTGCTAAAGGGAACTCTTTGATACTCATGTTTCCATAATTTTCTGTGTTGTTTCTCATGCCTCACTGAGGTGAGCATACAGGAAGGACACCTTCATTGAGGCCAACCATGATATCAAGCAAAATAAGAGCATGCCTCAAAGGTTCCCCACAAGAGAACTGGGGCACAATTACTAATGTAGGAGTTATGTAGGCAGGGAAATGACATGTCTAAAGAGGAAATAACATATTCTTATGTATTTTCATAGCATCTATCTACACCGAGCGATTCATGGGCCTCCCAACAAAGGATGATAATCTTGAGCACTATAAAGTAAGCATTTCCCATTGTATCTAGGTCACTAATTTATTTCAAATGTGGTAAGTAATTTTAAAACAGTGATTCAGAGTTTTGCAGATTCAGTTCTGGATCCCTATGCAAAAATAATGATTTTTTTTTTGATAACTGGAAAACATCACTAGAATGAAATTTTACTCTTTGGAGATTCTATTCTTTCACCATCATCCTTTCTCTAACCTCTCTTTTCTCATCTCCCCTCCCCACCCCCAATGCCTCCACAGCTTGAGCGGGCATCATTTATGCCTAGGGTCTCACTCATATGTAACATATGACACATAAACTTTCAGTTTTTCAAACTAAGAATCAGATGGAAGTAATGCAAATGATGATGAAAATGTGTTGCTCTGACTCTTAAATATTTATCAACCAAAGCAATACATAATTTCAGTATTGGTGTGAAGTCCATTGCACAATGATTTAGCTAGTTTTCTATTAGAACTTGCAGCAACTAAAATGTTAATTTTTCTTCTTTTCCAGAATTCAACTGTGATGGCAAGAGCAGAATATTTCAGAAATGTAGACTATCTTCTCATCCACGGAACAGCAGATGGTGAGGTTTAAGCAAGACTCTTACACATAAAAATACTGAGCCAGCATCACTTTGTTTAAGAAACATTAAGCATCTTCCTATGCCTGTGCTCAGGGTCAGTACCTAAGAGTCAGGGACATTTCCATAGCTGAGCGTGATCACTCACTGCTGACAATGTCAAATGCATGACTAGATAATTGTTGGTGTTCATTTCCAGGCAGTACATTGTCACTCTAGGCTTTCTGGTATTTAGCAGCACTTTAACTCTCTCTCTCTCACACACACTCTGTCTCTCTCTTTGTTACAGATAATGTGCACTTTCAGAACTCAGCACAGATTGCTAAGGCTTTGGTTAATGCACAAGTGGACTTTCAGGCCATGGTACATGAATCTGTCTTACCCTTGTTTGTGGCCTTTGACCACCAAGATAAAAGAAAGAGGTCTTGCATATATATTTATATGGTTATTTATTTAGTAAAATCTGAAAACAAAGCTGGTGAGTAGAAAATCAAGAATATTAGTAAATAAAACATGGACTTTTTCTAAAACCCTCAAGGGCCAGAGGTAAGCCAAAGAATCTATGTCATAGAAAATTATCTGAATCATACACAACATAGTAACTGACAAACTAAACAGCTCAAATATCCAATGGTTCAGCAGTTCTGTGTATGTAACTGTAGGTACATCAGAGTTTCTACAGAACCTAGGAGCCACAGAGTAGCTAACAGGTTATGTTTATTTAGTAAGATGCAATTACAAAATGTTGCCAGAATTTCAGTGAATTTCTACAGTTCCATTCAGTTAGAGAATCAGTTCATCTGTGTGTGCTCAGTGCCTGGTACATGTATTCCAGGTTGCAAGAAGAATGTGGAATGGGATCAGAGGAGGCAATAAGGCCAAGAATGAGAGCAGTCATTACTAGCTGCTGTGTCCCTATTTTAGTAAATGTATTTTCTCCCTCAGTTGTTTGTATTGGACAGGACTCCAGGAGCTCGCCTGCTTTTATAACTTTCTATATTTAAAATATAATTTACAAGAACTAAGATGAGGTTTATGCCCTTTGTTTATTGTGAGTTCCTAAGGAAAAAAGTTCTACTCAGTAAATTTATAGCATTACATCATGACCTTTGCCACCCTCATGCAATGAAGACAACAATCCTAATTGAACATCTTCAACAATAACATTTAAAGTTATCTTACTCCTTTTTTTTTCTTTTACAACAATGTTTTAAAGTCCTATAAAAGGTATTTATGGCTATATGTGATATACTACATGGTAAATTTTCTGAAACAGAGAATTAGATTTATAGGCCAAAAGCTTCATGAAACTTTTGAACTACCATGATACTAGGGAAATTTAAATAAAATGTTTTCACTTTTCACATAAAAATCCCAAAGTGCCCAAGAATCCCAATAACAGACCCAGTGCACCAGTTCTGGGACCTAACACTCTTGATTCTAATCCCCAGGAATAGCTCATCGTTTAGGATGTAAAACCTACAGTGAATGAATACAAAACAGTACTAGATGTTGACTAAAAAATCAAAAAACAAACAAACAAAAAACTTTTTTCTCCTGCTCCAAATGTTTGTATGCAAATGATTGTATTTATTCAAGGGTTCTTAAAATAATCTTCTGAAGATATTAGGAAACTTACTGTGATTTTAGAGCTCATGAAAACCCAAGCTAGGTGTGTTTCATAGCTCCAGGAATCCAACATGCTTCTTTACTTTATGTTACAGTGGTACTCTGACCAGAACCATGGCATATCTTCTCGTGGGTCCACAAACCACTTATATCTCCACATGACTCACTTCCTCAAACAATGCTTTTCTTTATCTGACTGAATCAATGGAAGTATCAGCCTATATCAGTCTGAAAGCTTCATGTGGATGACTTGGACCATGAATATTGCAAAGGCCGCTAATAATTAAGGAAGGCTCAGAAGTTCAAACTCAATTTTGTTTACATTTTCTTATCCTCTGTGAAAGAAGAAAAAAAAGGAGCCACGCATCTCACAATGCTTATCTCCTGTTCACTTCTGGGGTATGTGTGGGGGAAATAAAGTCAGAAGTTCAATTATGACATGTTGTTTGTATTCCCTAATTTCAGGCTCTGTGCCCTACTGTGGAAAAATACTTCTAGAGGAAAAAAATACATGACTAATATGGTGGTCATAGAGGGAGATAAACTAGATGCAGTTTGGGGGTTTTGTAGGGAGAACCCCAAATGCTGGGAACAAATAGCAAAAAGTACAGAAAATCAGAGTTCAGAACATGCAATGAATCAAGTCTGAGAATTCTGTACTTTCTGCTGTCTCTCCAAGAAATGTTTACTAACTCTAATTCCAAAGATCTCTCCAACATTGCCAAATGTGTTAGGTAAGAATAAAGTAGAACTTTTGAATCTAAGCTGTTTTTAAGAAACACATTAAATCTGAAAGAAATATTACTCTGAATCTCTGTAAATTCAGTTATAAACTCTACCTAGATTATTAAGTTAAACTAGCAAAAATAAAATGAATAACAACATCTAACTAAGAAAATTTCACATCTGTAAGATCTCTCTGGAGTTTTACATTCTAAAGTTCATTTCAAAGAATTTAGAAATGCCTATCATCAATTAGAACTTTGGGTAGTTTGCCATCTCTGTGATTGCCTCAGAATTTAAAAAGAGCCTCACTAGGACACCAGCAGATACATGGGAATGAATTTGGAAGCATCCACTGAGCTACTTTCTAAAGGGCATTTCATTTATGTTTTCCATCTCGGGTACCCACCCTTTCCCCAAACTCCAGTCTTCCTTTCTGGTTACAGGGTCCTCAAAACCTCTTCTCATTCTTACAGTTGGAAGAACAAATCCAAGTGAGGAATAGGTGCTTGAAGGTCCACAGACACTTCTCAACTTCAAATCCTTTCCACTATCCAGTTTTGAAATGTGTTTTTTTGCTCTTGCCACACAGTCCCACAGTGCTAGACAGTAGATACAGAGCTAGAAGGTGCCTTTACAGAAGACTGTCTCTCCCTACTTCAGAGGGCTGATGTCCTGGGCCACAGAGAATGCCACCCCCTGAGTTTCAGTTTTCCACAACACAGCCTCTGAAGCAAGCCCAGAAGGGTCTTCAATGTTCCAGATCGGGAGAAGAGAATAAACAATGGGCATTTCCTAGCAGCTCTCTGCCTAAGAGTACAAATGAGATGACTATCAAAAATCTTGCTACATCAACGAGTTTCATGCTTTTGTGAGATTTGAAAAAAAAAAAAAGTTTCTATATTAATGTACAGAAAGTAACTTTGAGCCTCAGAACTTTGTTTCTGTGTTCACAGAAGTAACTTCCAAAAGAGAAATTCAACCAGGTCATTTCCCTACTTGGAAATCTCCAGGGATTCTCCCCCATCTACAAAAGAATCTTTAACTTCAGCTGCACGACTCATGGAGACATGGAGCCTTTGACGATCTTTCCATGCAGATTTTTTCTAACCTTACTCCAGCCGCCAGCTTCCATAAGAACTGAATTTCTCTTCACATATTACCACACCGTAAAAGTCTAGTGTAGCTACTAACCATTTGTAGCTATCATAATTTAAATTATTAGAAAATTAGATGAAATTAAAATACAGCATTTTAGCCATATTTGCCAGATAGAGTAATAGAGATATTGTAGATATAAGCTACTTAAAATAGCACAGAAAAGCAGTAATGAACAGTCATATTCTAGATCAGTCTCCAAGACCTAACTCCTACAATCCTAATGAACTGTTGGTAAGACAAAGCTCACCAACAATTCGCTGAATTTATACCTGTATACTTATGGAAGATGGAGGGTTTTTGTATCACTTTGATGGAGCTTAGCCTGACCACCCAGGTAGAAAAATCTAGGTCTTCCTTGAAGCTTTTACTGTATATATGTTCATTCATTGACTGGTTCATTCAATTGACATTTGTTGAATCTGGCTGTGTACCAGACATTGCAATACACTGAGGAGTGAGAGGCAGGAATTTGACTAGAAAATCTTTAATATGTATATTTTATTTTCCATCACTAAAATCTCCTTGGAGCATGGAAGTCTGGCTGTGGAGGTCAAAGGAAGCTATTTAAGCAGAAAAGGCCAAATTAAAAGATACTTCTAGGACACTGACCTCTATTCTTTAAAAATATTAACATACAAATATTTCTCTTTTTCCCCAGTTTACTCTTGGAAGTTTTTGGAAAGAAACATCTCAGTGCAACAAAGTGCATATTACAAAGAATTTACCTATTACAACCAAGAGTCCCATCTCACTCATTATAGATGCAAGTCACTATTTTATGTACTGTGGGTGACTAGAAAATATAAACCCTCATTCACAATAAGAGGAAATCACAAAAGTATTAAAAATAATCTCATTACCCCCACTATGTAACTGGCCCTCTACATACTTACAAAAGTTTCAAAGTTTTAAATTAGAATGTAATATTTCTTAGAAAGAGTGAGGAAAGAGAAGCCGGTGCCTGAGAAAATTGCTTAACACAAACGAAGGAACTTCTAGTGACTTTAATTTTTTAGAAAAATCTACTTCAAAGTACAAAGAGTATTATTATTTATTTCCTTCAAGGAGCATTTACTGACTCCCTGTGTTGGCATGGTGTGTGTACTTCAGGGCTTACAAGATGAATGTATGTGACAATCTTCATTTGTAGGCTGTTTCAGTAAAAGGCGACTTAACGAATCTGATTTTCCCAACATTTAAGCATTTTTTTCAGAAGCTGACAGATCTTTATGCAAATGTTGTTGCCAAGCTGTTTGTAATGGTGAAATTATACTTTGACAGTAACTCTTTAAAATATATTAAACCCAGCTAAGGTTTTTTTGGAAATGTTGCCAATTAAATGACTTTAATGAGCTTCTTGATGGTAATGTAATTAAAATTCAGATGTTCTAATTGTTTAAAAAAATTAGTTCTGGGAAAGTAAAATAAGCAAATGTAAAATGAATTAGAGCTAATTTAAATGGTGATTATGTGGTCTTCTTAGAAGATTCTACCAAAACAATGCTTTTAATTATGCTGTTTGTAAGGAAAAATAAGGTAGCTAACAGAGATCCAATTGAATCAATAAAGCAGATATTATGAGTTTACCCAATAATGCAGACTGAAAGATTGTGAGTGCAGTAAATCCTTCCAAGTCTGAGAAAGCCCTATTACAACACTTCCTTGGCATAATGAACAGGTACCTTGGCAATTTGGTGAGGGATAATTCTAATTTAGGGAGGAATTAATGCCTGGACCTCACCAAGCTAATCAGGGAGAAAATGATCTGGCTTTCAGGAAAAGCCTCTAATGACCACCTGCTCAGATCATTGGCATGCAATCCCAGCATGCTGCTCACAAACACTTCTTTTTGACACACAGGTAATGTCTTTGGTAAGCTAGAGTGGTGTGATTCCATTTCATTGGCTTCTAATTAATACTCCATTGCTGACTACTTTCTTTAAAAAACTGCTTTGACAACCTATCTTTTAACAAATATTTATTGGTACAGCATGGCATTCTTTGCTCTGCGGTTATGGACAGCCTGTGTTCTGTGAATGAGAGACACAGTCAAGCTGAAGTCACAGCACAATGGCCTGATAGCCCAGCTTCCTTCTTTGATAATTACTGTTCATTGACCTGCAGAGACAGAATCCTCTGTGCCAGTCAGTAATTGATGGGATCAGAAATGTTTTTCACTACAATAGAAAGTAAACTCTGAAAATGTTTGTCTTAATGAAACACATAATATAGCATAAAACTGATCAGTACATATAAAAAATCCACTAACACTTGATTTAGGTTGCTATTGAACTATCCTTTCAAATAGCATTTCAATGTGTTATAAATGTTTTATATCACACTGGCAATACACTACTTTTCCAATGTTAAGAAATGACTGTTAAAATAGATTGTATAAAACTCTCATAGGACTAATAAAAAAAATTGATGGCTAAATACTGATTTTCAATATATACATCTTTGTACCTACACAAAACATTACTATTTTTTTCCTTTAGAAGACTAAAGCAATGCTTTCATTATAGAAAATTCCTTTTATTTCAAATTAATTAAAGCATATCTCATGTGTCATTAATTACCATACAACCAGTTCATAAAGGCTCACTTTAGAAGTCTACTATAGACAATAAGGGAATAGGTGTCAAGTTAGAATATCTGGTTTGAATCCCAGTTATATGCTATGTAAAATTTATTAACTTTTATACGTGCTTTCTATTTTCTTTGCCTTAAAAGTGAAGTAAACATAATCATACTTCCCATTCCATGGAGCTTAAGATAGATAATATTCATAGAAATAATACTGTCTAGCTCATAGGAAATTTGTGGCTGTTATTTAACACATAAAAACATTTTTCATTGTTTAAAAAAATAACTCTTAAAAAATTGATAGCTTGAGTCTAAAGTCAATAATTTCTTTCTCATCTCAACAAATTTAATATGGAATAGAATCCTTACTCAATTGTGTAGAATTATTCACATACTTCTAGAACAATGGCCTTTTAGAAATGACGAGCATTAAGTCTGTAAGTCTCCAAGAAACCCATCTGCCTTAGTACTTAACCTGAATAACTGACTTACTCTTTTGTCTTAGTCACTATCTGTCTGCAAAGCCTAATGTTCGATACCACCTTTAAGGTACAACGTTTAATAATCTCTTTGGAAGAGCACAAACTGCCAGAGTAATATGCAGATGAAAGCCAAGCATCCACTTTTTGCCTGATCCACAACACACCGTAGAGAACCACTTTGATGACGTTTGTGGCTTTATCAACTTTATTTCTGTTTGAGAATGCAGGATCTTAAATCTACTTGGCCCTTGGTTGTATTCTTATATAGATCTCACTCTTTGGTTGTGTTCTTATCCAGGTCTCACCTTAGGTGTCACCACCATTGAAAGAATGTCTCTGGTCACCGGAGTTAATGTGGCTTTTACCAGTCAGAACTTTTCAGTCATGTTCCTAACCTTTGCTTTCTTGATAGTACTTAGAGAGATCAGAAGTTATCGTACTTCAGTGCAGGTTATTTTGTACTTTCAAATACCAGAAACATCATCTGCTACTTATCTCTCTACTCCAGTACCAAGACTGTACCTGAAATAAAATAGGAAAAGCTCAATGAATATTTGCTGAATCAAAAAACTTCCCCACAGGATGTTTATGTAAAACTTTTCAAGGAAACTTAGTGTACCCTTACTGGAATTTAGTACATAATAGAACTTTGTTGCCCCCACCCCATCAAAGAAGGGTAAGAAAGAAAATCCCTGAGAAGACCACGGCACAGCAGGGTTAAGGAGAATGGAAATCTTAATCAGAGATAGAAAAGACAGTAGCCTTTTAAACAAAAATAATTTGGATTAGGAAATGGAAACAACCTACAACATTGTCCCAACTTAGAAACTTTCTGCCTCTTGATGAGTCATTGAAGGAATTGCCACACACTGAGGATGTTTGGCATCAAATGTTCAGACTGTAAGATGTCAGATAAGTATCTGAAGTGCAATTGAGGAAATAACAGCTTTTATTTAAAAATACTTCTCTTCAGTGTTTCATCAGGGTATAGAAATCTTTACCTTTAAAAAAATTTCTAATTTTAAAAATATATTTTATTCAATAAACATAGTTTATGTACTAAATGTTTATTTATTATAAAACAATTCTGCCCATTCCTTACTGTCTCTTTCCTTTGCTAGATCTCAAGTTCAACTCCTGGGTTTTTTTTAATTTAATATATTTTTTAACATATGCATCACTGTTCACCTCCCTTCCCTCTTCCCAGTCATCCCCCAGCTTCCTCCACTCCATTTCCCCATCCATTTCTCAGAGAGGGTAAGGACTCTCAGGGTGAGTCAATGGGATCTAACATATCCAGTTGAGATAGGACCAGTCCCCTCCCTCCTATATTAAGGCTAAGCAAGGTGTCCCTCTGTAGGGAATGGGCCCCAAGAAGCTAGTTCATACACTAGGAGTAAATTCTGGTCCCACTGCCACAGGCCCCATAAACTGCCCAAACCACACAACTGTCATCCATACTCAGGGAGCCTAGTTCAGTCCCATGCAGGTTTCCCAGGTGTCAGTTTAGAGTCAGTGAGTTCCCAATAGTTTATGGGCAGCTGTCTCTATAGGTTTCCCTTTGCTCATATAATCTCTCCTCTCTCTCTTCTACTGCACTGGGAGCTCAACCCAGGGCTTAGCTGTGGATCTCTGCATCTGCATCCATCAGTTGCTGGATGAAGGTTCTATAATGACAATTAGGATGGTCATCAATTTGATTATAGGAGGTCAGGGTAAGCACCCTTTTCCCTGTTGCTTGGAGTCTTAGCCAGGGTCATCTTGTGTATTCTTGGGTATTTCCTAGCACCAAGTTTCTCTCTACCCCAACAATGGCTCCCTCTATCGAGGTATTTATTCGTAATTTTCCCTCTCTGTCCCTCCCCCAACTCAACCATCCCATTCCCTCATGTTCTCTTACCCACCTCCCGTTACTCCTTCCTTTTTATGGTTCCAATTTTCTCGGGAGATCTTATCTATTTCTCCTTCCCAGGTGGATCTATGTTGTTTCTCTTAGGTTTCTGGGCTGCTCAGGGATTGTGGATTGTAGCCTGGTTATCCTCTGCTTTATGTCTAAAATCCACTTATGAGTGAGAACATATCAAGTTTATCTTTCTGGATCTGTGTTACCTCACTCAGAGTGATTTTTTTTTTTTCTCGTTTCATCTATTTGCATGCAGATTTCGACTCCTGGAAATTTTGTTGGCTCACTCTTAAATTCAGATGATAATTGTGAGAGGCAATGCAATGATTGCAATGTGCTTTTCTGAAGTTGTAAATAGTAGACCATATTTTTGTCCTTGATGATTCAATGTGAGTTAACTGAACTTTCTGCCATCCCACTGAAGGTAGCTTGTGCTCCTTCATATTGTCAGGATGCAAATAGCCATGTTCTAGTACTTCTGTTTTAAGTAGATCTTCCTAAAGCACAGTTATTCCTTCCCTTTTTATGACATAGGTGTAGATCCCTGGCCTACAAATCAGTACAGAACATTAATGGGTTTCTTTAATGTTCTATTTTTTAGGGATGGGGTAAAAATGTGTCATTAAATAACAATCATAGTCCCCTAAAGAACACTGATGTGGAAACAGTTCTTCTGACTTAGGCAACATTGGGAGAAAAATATGTACAATGGGTTGTGCTCAATGTCACCATTACTATCATCCTCATAATCACCATCCACCATTATCCATAGTGAAACTCATTCAAATGCTAGTTGAACATCTATTAAACTATTAGACAACTTGGCATAGAGTTCCCTGTTAAAGCAACCTTTGATGTCAAGTAGGCAATCAGAATGAATAAAATTACCCAGTGACCAAGAATGATCATTTACAATGAGGTCTTCACAAACCAATGGCGGGAGTTTGATGAGTTGGTCATAGCATCTAACATCATGAGAACTGCTGTTTCCCACAGCTCCTGGACAAAAATCGATCCTTATTAATTTTTTCCAGTCCTTCCTAGTAGCCCATAGGCATCTGTTTGCATTTTAAGTGATAGCGTTTTATTTCTTTCGAGTGTAAACTACATATGTGTTTGTGATTAAAAAGTAGAAAATGCGTGTAACAGACTCATCAGCTATGGGACCATAAACTTTCTGCTACTCACATATTGTCATGTGATGGTGTCAATGCCTCCTTTTAGATACTCTAGAAAAAAAATAATGAAGCACAAAGCCTTTTCCGAACACATTGGTCAAATGCTCAATTCATGGGAGGGATTTGAGAAGAAGTTGGGCAGGAGCAATACAGATGCAGTGATTGTGAATAAAATTTTCTGCAAAATACAAAATTAAAAGAATCCAGTGTTTCTATAAGTACAACCTTTTAGTAAGCTCCTTATTAGCAGTTATTAGAATTGAAGTACAGACAATGGAGTGTCATTAAATAGTTGCTCAAAAAAGATGTATAGGTTGATCTTAAAATGAAGCTTTACACTTCTTTTTAACATAGTGGCTACAGCAAGATCTAGAACTTGTTTCTGGCCATAACAAAATTGTGGGTGTAAACAGATGAGTTTTCTCATATCTCACTCATGCCTAACTCAATGACGTCACCTTTGCAATCATTCTGCTATCTCTCCTCCACTGCACAGTGTCCTTTCTGATGTCTTCTGGTGAATATTGCCCCTGCACTGCACATGCCTATGCCTGCTCTCCTGTCAACTCCCACACTACAGTCACAAAAACATAGAGGTGAGGGAAAGGTTGGTGAATGCTTTCATGATATCACTTAAAAATGGTCCCCAAATTGGCACTGAGTACATCATAGCAAACACACTCGGAATCTGAAAGAACAGGCTCAAGTCAGAAAGAACACGGAGTATGTAACTCTGAAGTTCTGCTTCTTCAGATTGCATTTTTAGAAAGACAAAAATAAAACTTCACAAGAATCCCTAGAAAATGCATTTTAGGTCTGAATCCCTTTTTTGTTAATAGCTATCAATTTTTCTCTTTAACAAAAGTCATGCATACCTCCAAGTTGTCAAACCACCTTTAATATTTATTATTTGCCTTTGCAAGTTATAGTATTAAGAACCATAAAATATTATTTAGTTAAGCTTTAAAAGCAAACAAGGCAAGTCCTTGGAAAAACACAGTAAGAAATTCTATTAGATCCATTACATATTTATTTATTTGTTCATGTCTAATTTTCAAAAATAATTATGATTATATCAAAACATAAAATATGCTAATAAATATTATAAACACAAAAATGTTCACATTAACCTCATGTCATATTTTCCAGAAAATAAGTAAAAGCCATAGAAGCTATGACTATATGGCTAACAAGTATAACTTCTATAAATACATAATTTATTCATGTCATCCATTTTTGGAAAAGATCTAAATACTTACTTTATACATATTTGTATGTTTGTGTAACTTTTGTAGATATATCATACATTTATATCTATGTATGTGCATATGTACACTCATAAAGAGTCTTACAACTCAGTAACAAAAAGACAAACACAATTTTAAAATTGACAAAGGTCCTCAATAAACTTTAATGTAAAGAAAGTATACAAATGTCCTCAGCAAACTTAGCTGTTAGAAAAATGCAAATCAAAACCCCAACTAACTACCACTGGTGATGGGCACTGCAGTATTCTCCATAACAGCCAATAGATATGAGTAGCCCAAATGTTTTTCATATCAGTGGGCAAAGGTCTGAGTGGACACACATACATACATACACATACACATGTATACATTCATACAATAGAATACTGTGTAAGCATAAAAGTAGTTTCACATATCACAATATGAATGAGTAGTGATACATACTAAATGAAAGAAGCTAACAAAAGGCTATTTGTATGTTTCACTTATGCAGAATGCCCAGAATAGGTAAATCCAAAAAAACAAAATTCAAATTGTTGATTGTCAGAATTTGAAGAGAATGAAAAACTGCTTACTGGTTGTGAATTTTTATTTTGGAATGATGTTCGTTGGCAGACAGCAGAGGTATTGGTTAAAAGAAGGAAACTCCACAGTTCTCTTCACTTTAAAATGCAGGATTGTTACATGAATTTCACCTAAATAATTTTAGCAAGCTCTGTTTTGTATTATCTCAATCATCAGTATAAGCAATCCACAAGAACATCCAGGTCATCTCTATAAACAGTACAGCCAGAGGCGACTGCTGTAGGAGGAAGTTTATTCGGGTATTTGACATTTTAATGCTTTGAAAATACCTGTTTTGGTCCATTCTTGTCAGTATACAAGCAACAGACAAACAAACAAGTAGAAACTACTTTTTATTACATAAAAAAAGTTAAGATTTTAAGTTCAGCTTATTTTAACCATACATCTACTTAGCCAGTTGTTCTCAACCTTCTTAATGCTGTGACCCTTTAATAAGTTCTTCATGTTGTGGTGACTCCCAACCATAAAATTATTCCCATTGCTACTTCATAACTGTAGTTTTGCTACTGGAGGATATCTGATATGTGATTCCCCAGAAGGAATCATGACTGGCAGGTTGAGAACCACTAGTATAAATGTAAGAAGAAACTATGATTTATTTGAATTTTTTCATCGAGCACGTTTCATACTCTATGTGCCTCAGATTAACTGAGCCTTGCAGGTATTAGAAACTCACTTCTTGGATCTTGGCGTTATAGTCATTCAGCTCCTTGTTCACTCTTCCTCAGAGACTTTCGCATCCCCAACCTCATCCTACTGTTCCTGTCCTCAGTCTGGACCATAGAAACTGGGATTTCAATCCTAAGGGCCTCTCATTCTCTCTCTGAAATCTTTTAGATATTTTCTGAAGGCAGAAAAATCAGTCAAGTGATGAACCAAACTCATGATTCAGATAACTAAACATGAAATCTCCACTGTCACTTGGAAAAAAAATTGGAAGTTTCTTAGAAAAGTGACCATTGAATGATCACATAATTCCGAAATTCTGCTCCTAATTATTTGCACAAAATAGTTAAAGATATAGCCACACCAGATCTTATCCACAAATGTTCAGAATGGTATTATTCATAATAGTTAAAAAATAGAAATAATCCAAATGCCCATCAAACAAGAAATGAGCAAGAGAACACTGTATTGTGCATATACTGGTGCATTATTCAGCCATAAAAGATGAATTACTATTTCCTGCTTTAATACGGATGAGCCTTAAAGCAAAAATGTCAGACATTATAGGATACATGAAATTAGTTCCAGTAGTGTGAAATGTGAAGCATAATTTAGTTGTCAAGGGCTCAGAAAGAGGGCTAAAGAGTAATTGCTGATGAGCTTGGGCTTACTTCTTTGAATGATAACAATATTCTAAGGGCAAGAGTGGTCAGACAGTTCTTTAAGTGTTCTCAGAAACACCAAATCACATTTCCTAGCTGCCATTGTTTAACATTTTAAGATCTTGCACTTGACTATCTGACATCTGTGAGTGGATTTAGATCTAAAGCAGATTCTAAGCTGCTTAAGGGCTACATAGAATAAATGGCAGCTATTTCTGTTCTTAGGGATTTGTTTCTCATTCATGAACTGAAAGAAAAGCCTGACCTTAGTCAATGGAAATATTTTACATTCCATTAAAATTATTACCATTTAAAAGACCTGGCCTACATTTAAGTGTCTATATTAATTGTAGGTGAATAAACAAAAATAAATTCAACATATATGTTGTCTTGGTGTTATGTGTTAACTACTAGAATAAATATTATATTTCACACCAAAATATTCACTCAAATGTACTTTCAAATTTATCATTTTATTTAATAATTGTATTAATGTCAACTGTCTTATATGATACACTTGTTGAGGAAAAAAATGTTAGATGCAAATTGATAAGTCAAACCAAACATTCAGATATTTAGTTTAGCAATATTTTTGTCATGCTTTATGCCTAGAAGCTATGACAAAGACATACAGTAGTTATAGTTTCTGGTTTCTTATTGACTGGGCTTATGGGAAAGGATGCTGATACTACAAACCAAATAGATGAGAAAGCAAAAGAGTTTTTCTCTTCAGTGTTAGGAAAAGCCAGCAGTTCATAACCTATCATTGCTTATCAACAAGAAAAGATTTTGATTAAAATGGCAATGGAAAGGGATTCTTGAAATAGAATAGACAAGTCTGTATGTTCCCTGAAGCAAAGCAGCAAAAAAGAGAGTCCTTTAAAGGGACATTTCAGCAAGAGATTCTTAGGACTGAAGAACTTCAGCCCATGGACCACAGAACAAATGATTTTAGTAGTTCATTGAGAAACAAAAACATACAAAATCATTTTCTAAGTTTGAAGAGATAAAATAACTAAATGATAAATCAAACTAAAATAAACAAAGTTCTATTTAAAATCAGGCAATGGGCTCCATGGATCTCTACAACATCCTCCATAGTTTTATCACTTCGGTGGCACCAGAAAGCCAGGCCTCCTAGCTTCACAATCCATCTGATTACATCTGACTTGGCAACACTGAGCAAGTCCCAGGCGAGGGCAAAGCTGATTACAAAGCGCAATGAATAGACAACAGTGTTGATGACTTCATTTTACATTTTCTGCATGTTTTTAGTATTCAGATCTCAAATGTTAAATTTTCTAATGGCTGAAGTTACTTCCTTTCTGAGAAGACTTTGAAAATGACAATGTTTTAATTGGTTCACATTAAAGACTCTGAGAAGCTTGAAGAAAAAAAAAATTTTCCAGATGAGCAAGAGGTTGAATAAATGTAATGACATATGGTTTGGATTTTTATAGCTACAATATGCAAAAAATAGTAGCAGCATAGCACATGTATTCAATGATATATATGTATTTATACACATAAACATATATTCTGCTTATACATTATGAAATAAGATTCTTTGTACAAATGTGATTTTTATTTTCTTTCTCTTTCTTGCTCCCTTTAGGAATAAAAATAACAACTAAAACTTAGAACAATTTTTAACATCTCATTATACAGGGGATCTTACAAAAGATAAAATCAACGACTGCTAAGCCATGATGCCACACTGTCCCTGCACAGAATCCTAGTTACCTACAGGATCTCAGAGCCTCTGGGCAAGAAACTGTCCGTCCATCTTATTAGAGAGCCTTTTTTCCTCCAGAGGCATCCTCCAAATCTTTCCAGATAAACGGTCATGAACTGATTCTTAAGTATCTCTCAGGAAGAGCATTTCTCACATCCTCTGGCTCACTTAGAACCCCCTGAAATCTCTTCCCTTACTGTCCCTTCATCTCTTAGTCCATTAGGTCACTTATGAAGATGTGAAGGACATCTAGTCATTATATTTTACACACTGATTTTAAAATTTTTAATTGTTTTTGCATGACCCTCAACCTTTTCTTTAACCCTCAAATTTTTTTTTCTTCTTTATTTTGTATTTATCAAAAAAAAACAGTAAAAAGAATTTAAAATGCAGAAGAGTTAACAATAACTATACAGAGGATAAGAATCATAAGCATGGCTTATCAAGGGTAGAAATACAAATAAGATTGCTACACATATATTTTCTTTGTGTTCAGCTTTCCCTATATATCCTTATTCAAGGTCTCTT